>JAPSGF010000043.1:77165-148285 GCA_035772895.1 Perdix hodgsoniae
ACTGCACTTCTCACCCCAGCATTGTGGTGAGGTCTATACAATTCAAACAGACTCTCTCTCTCTCTCTCTCTCATTGTATTTTGCTAATACTATATTTAGTAAAATCATTTGTTCCAGCTCAGATCAGTGCTGTTGTTTTCAAGTATTTTGGGGTCTCCTGCTTCCCCTTTCCCAGAGGTGCGGATCCGCAGATCCCTCCGCCCTGCTGGTCACGGAACTGGGCCGGACCAGCCCATAAACCGTTGACACCAAGTAAGGGCAAAATGAGTTGGAGAACACTCCCCAGACAAACTCCGGGGCTCACACAATCCACATACAACCCCGTGCAACCACAGGCAGCTGGGATAACTATCCAAAAGGGAATGGAGTACCATGCTTCCTTAACTTAATGAATATGTAGTTAGTAGGCGTTTCTTATGTAAAAACAGGTGGAATAATGTAGCACTGTATGAATAAAAAAATTGCATGAGCAGGAGGAGGTGTGCTTGATTTGTGGAAATATTCCATCTGGCACTCTACACAGAAAATAAACAATATCTTCTTTCTAAATATACATTGTGAGTGTGTTTAGGGAGCACACAACCATTACATTTTGAGTAACAATGCTATCCAGCTTAAAAATCCAAATGAGTTGCAGTACTAAACAAAAAGATTAAGATTTTTTTCTTCTAAATTGTGATGAGAAATCTTTACTAATTTTAATAACAGGCTTAGGAATTTTAAAAGATGAAATTTCCACAAAATACTGACAGTATTTTTCAGGTGAGTGCATGTAATAACTTTCCTATGTTATGAAAAATCATTTTGTTTCCAGAAAACTAAAAATATTTTTTTATCTATTTGGTAGGAAAAAAAAAAAATCATGAGAGATATATAAAACAAAAGATGAGAATACAGCAATGACAAACTTGAGATGAGATCTGAATTTACATTAGTTATGTAGCCTATCTGCAGTAAGAACAGCATCATAAATGTGTATACAGAGGGACCAATGATAGTAAAGTGTTCAAAAAGGGAAGGCGACCTCTGTTTGAAGTTTGCATCTTGGTTATATCCTGGTATTCTGAATGTCCTGGATTTTAATATCTGCCTGGATTTTAATATCTATAAGATTTGTTATTTATGGAAACTTTACATACTGATTTTATCTGATCTCCTTGGAATCTAAATTCTTAATCTCAGCCACTATACATATAATAATACATTTCACTGCTCAAGTAAATAATGTGATATCTTTGAGTTCTTTGATAAGGTTGCTGTGCAGAACCCTGACACACATGAAGACAAGAAACACAAGCATAGGAGGACAGAGAGAAAAAAGCTGAAGCTTTCTTCAGTTTTCTTGAAACTGCCATTCCTGAGCTAACTAGTCTATATTTTATTGTTTTGTTTATCACAGTGTTTAACTTTTTGTATGTTCTCTTATTTGTTTCTTTCCTAAATGAAAGTAAAAAAATATAGACTTCTATAACCACTTATAAGAAAGTTTTTCATGGTCTTACCCAACTTCTTAGAACCTCTCCTATCATACAAAAATTTCTGATGAGAACTCAGTGTACAAATATGATGCAAGCAAGGTAGTGAGATGATTTCTGATAGCATTATAACACTTTGGTTTGAACACAACCTTGTTTGCACTTTTTTCAAACAGCATCGCATTAAGCAGAAATTAGATTTCTACAGTTTTCTCAGACCCATTTTGAAAAGTGACAGATAACATCGCTTTCTAAGACATACAGGCCCTTTACTTTCCCCTGTAGTGGGACATACTTACAATTCATCAGTACTAAATCTCATTGTTATCTGGTTATCTTTGCATATTTCTTATGCAGATACCTAAAATTCCCATGGTTGTCTCTGGTTCCAAACTAATTCAAGTCACACTGATTACTTTTCAAGAGCCTCTGCTTCTCCAATCATCTATCTTTTACAAATTTAATAAATACACAAAATAAGAAATCCCCCACTGTAGAACATATTAACATACTTCTGCTATTTTATATATACACACAAACATATATATATATATACATATATATATACATACATACATATATATTTATTATTATTATTATTATTATTATTATTATTATTATTATTATTATTTTGCAGTAGATGGAGTAGGTTAGAAACCAACCTAGAAAACTTTCCTGCTTTTCTAGACTTCACTGTAAGAGATTTGTAAGACATTTTCTTCTGACTATGAGCAGACTGTATTTTGCCACAGATCTTCAGATATTTAGAAGTGCCACTGGTAAGTGGATTAGTGAAGTCTGGCTTGATTGGCCTCTCAGGGAGCAGCGACCAGCTCTGTAATCAGCCACCTTCCACCGGAACGCATATAAGTACCAACAATGTAGGTCACAAACAAAAGGAATTTAATCAGTACCCTCCATTAGAAATACAGTTTAAACTGTTACCTTCTGGGCACGTAAGACATTCTCTGGAAATAAACTTCAAATACTTTAATTAGCACTTTCCTTAGCTGTGTTATCACCTCCTCGATCAGACCTTTGCTCTTTTCTGTCTTTCCTCAGAATTTGCTCCTGTCTTAAGGAAGTTAAGTTGTAACTTGGTTGGAACACAATGACTTCAACCTGACTTTTAACTGCAAAGGGCCTCTTCTGTAACTAACAATGTGTGAGGTGGGAGTGCCCATGCAACCAGTGGCAACAAAGGAATATGAAAGGCCTTGAAAGTGTCAAGTACTAAATACCAAAAGTAGCTTTAAACACAGAGGCATCTTGAAGAATTACTTCAACTTCAGATTACAATTTCACAGAACAGTTGCTGTGAGAAGGAATACTGCGAATTTAGTCTAGTCAGAACCTTAACTTGTGCACAATTTACAGTCATAGCCCTTCCTACAGAGTGAGGCAAGAAAAAGGCAAGCCCAGAAGTGGATTGTTTTATGTAGCCTTCCGAGTGCTTTGTACATTCAAGAATAAGTCCTCTGATCTCAACAGCAAGCAGATGCTGAAATTGAATAGGCTGAATAGAACCACAATGGCTATTGAAGAATCCCTGTTGTTACGCATTTCAGCAAAACGGAATGGCAGTTTTCCTGGTGCTTTTTAAAGTAAAGAGGCACATTCCTTTTCTGTCATCTGGAAAGAAACTTTAGTCATGCAGAGCATATTTACATTGTCATGTATTCTACGACAATTTTTTATACTGTTCCCCACTCTCCACCTTGCCATCAACACCCTCTGCATACTGGGATGTATTTCGATTTTGCATTCTTTCTTTTCAGCTGTCTTTTTGGGTGAGGAAACTCAAATACGGTGAAGAGACAAATACCACTCCAGCTCTACACCTGCATGGATAATAAGTAGGTGTGACATAACCTGTATTAAGGTTTGTAATATGGATATAACTCTGCCAGACCCAAATCTATTTTATTTCTCTGGAATATTTCAAAATCAAATAGCAAACCAAGCACTTTATTCAATTATTATAATAAAGTATTATGCTTAATACTGGCAGGCTACTTGAAAGGCCATGGCTGGTGATCTGTGAAAGAACATTTGCATTCCCTGGTTAAATCCACAGCTAGTGTATCAGTTATTTTAGGGGCTATATTTACATATATACATGTATGGCTAAAATTTCAGATAACTCATGTCCTATTGAACATTTACAAAGAACATCTAAATTACTATTTAGTATTCAGGAAATGTTCTGTTCATTTACTGTACAGAAAATATGTTTTCTATATTTCTATTCACTTTAACTGTGGACTTGCATTGATTCAAATGAAAAATCTGACAGTGGTTTATTGCAAATCTTGGATCAGAAAATACTTTTGGCATTACTGTAATGCAAGATTGTGTTAATTTTTCTTATATACAACCCTGAGGAGATATGTCTGCTCTTGTTCCTCACAGGAAAAATCCCTTCTGCTGATTCTTCTTGTCTTCAGTCTTCTTAAGCCATGGGTCCAGAAAGATTCAGTACTGTAATCGCTCACTTCGATGAAATTTGCTCAGTTTTTCTCAACACATTCTGACAACTTCTTTGGTTCACGAATCATGCCCCTCATTTTTCATTGGCCACTCTAACTGCAGGAATTTTTCCTAGTGTCCAACCTGGATCTCCCTTGGAGAACTTGATGCCATTCCCTCTAGTCCTATCCCTAGTTATGTGGGAGAAGAGGCTGATCCCCACCTCACCACAATTTTCCTTCAAGTAATTGTAGAAAGCAGTAATATCTCCCCTGAGCACTCCCCTCAGTTTATCTCTGTAAACCACCTGAATGACTTGCAGTGTTTGCTCTGTACCGCATCCTTGTTGAGTGGCTGTTGAAGTGGAGGTATGACAGCTGGTGGAGAAAACAGGTAGCCTATGCTGTGATTTGTGGTGCAAGAACTTGCCATTTTCAGATTACCCTATAACATATCTACAGTCTTGAAGATGCAGTGTATTCTCATCATATTCTTGGCAAGATAGTTCTAGGACATTCTGACAGTTTATTTATACTTGGTAAACAACTCCATTATCTAACACCAAAACACTCATTAAACTGTTACACTCTTTACTCAAACTGGACTTGTTGCAGCATCACTTGAGACAAGGGTGAGTACTGCAAGTGTGAAACCAAAGAAGGAAGACCAGACTCACTGTATCATCACAAGAGTATGTATTGTTTTCGCATTCACCTTTGGAAACAATGATTTGCAGTAATCCAGCTAAATGCATTACCCTAGCCCAAACATAAAGGACTATAAACAATCAATTTCAAAGGAATTCAAGTTTTGGAAATGAGAGGAGAAAGAGACTCTACATCATCTGCTAATGACTATTGTTACTGATTTTACTTTACTCAGACAATTGGTTAATGGATGGTATTATGCAGCTCTTACAATTCTGAAGGGATTGCAGCAGAGGGCTATTTCTTAGAAGAGCAGTTTAATGTGGAGAAAAGTCCTGAAAATGGAGACAAAGGGAGACTTTTAATCAGAGTGCTAATGTGGGCTGTCTGCGATGAAGCTCTTATCATTTCACCACAAGCAGTGTATAGCACTCAAAGGCAGATTCTGTGCTATGTTAATAGAGGCTTTTAAATCATTATTTGCACTTTCAACATGGTGAGATGTTTGATTCACAAAACATTACTAAGAGTGTGAAATAACTGGGAAGATGATGTATGACTTTTTTTTTTTTTTTCCTTCTTTTTTTTTACCTCCACACTACAGCTAGTGGTTATTCCACCCTAAAAGCAAAACCAATATTTTGGGTCCAGTTAATTTAAGTTTTGTCTGCAAAAACTCTAATTAGCGACAGTTTCATTGTTCCAATGACATGGATATATCTCTACGGTGTAAAATAATAACATGAAAAGACAGTGACTGATTTGGTAGGTGGGTTAATTCCATAATGGAATTTGAATACGGAGTGAAAAAAATGCTGATAAGCAGTAGTCAGCTCGAGGGAAGCATAAAGGTGATGAAATATCTAGCAGGTCTGCCTGGTTCATACCTAAGCTAGAAGGTTTTCACTGAGACCTTCTGAATTAGATCCATCACATTAAGAAACGGAGAATTGTAGCTGTAACTCAGAATGAAATAAGTTTTATCTAGCAAAACAAGATCCAAGAAAATTACATTTTACCATAGAATGTATCAGTTGCATTCCTCTGGTCCTTTCTAGATCAAAGAAAATCTTTTGATATCGCCTTTTTATGATATTACCCTATCATTCCCAGCCACTGTGGAAGTCCAAGCTGCAGTTCACAGAATTTTATAGTTGGTGACCTTTACTGAAAGTTGTTAAAGAGAGTTTTTAGGTTTTTAAGCTGCTGTTCCATTTTCTGATTACTATATTAGCATTTCAGGCTAATCTGCTGCACACACTAACTGAATGATGTTTTTGTTTGTGTGACTGTTTGCTGACATATTTGTGATTACCTGAAGAATTCATTTTGTATTGTTTCGATGTCTCTTAAAGCAATTTTTACAGTAATATGGAAGAATATTGAACCCAGCTGAACTCCTTGGACGACATTGGTAATTCTGTGCAAAACTGAAATGGGGTCCAATTATTTTGCATGTGGTAACATGCCAATCATGACTGTTATATCATACATGTGGAAATGCACAGGGACAACAAAACTAACATCTAACACACTGTTCTGTAAATAAAATTAATTATCCACACAAACTTTATGAAATAACATAGATATATGTGGTAAAGGAAAAGTAATTTAATTAGATTATTTGTATTACACTAAGACAGTTGTTACTTTATAAATTAATACATTCTAAAAAGAAAGAAACATGAAAATATCCATTTAATTGCCTAACTGCAAGCTTCCTGATTACTTAAAGGCATACTATATTAATGTGATTTCTGCCAACACCAAAAACTGAAAAAAATGTATATATATAGAATAAAATTTGGGAATTTGAGCCATTCATAATAAAATTTGGGAATTTGAGCCATTCATAATATCTTTTATAATTGATTAATTTTCTCTAAACAGGAATAAACAGTGTTGCCTTCTATGACATTGCAAAAGAATGAATTTCTAATTGATTTCTAATGCTGAGAAATTTTTTTTTAATGCTTGAGAATTTTTGCAAGAGGTAAATAGAGTAAATTTCACGAATTTGAAGGTAAGTGTTGAGAAAAGCAAAGCTCTTGGATGACATTAATTTCCTCTGTATTCAGTGCCAGAACAATGAAATGGAAACTACTTGAAAACCTTTGCCAAGATATAAAAAATATTCAAATGTTTTCACTGAGTATTTCCTTTTTCAGTTTGTTTTTATATTCATTAACTAGAGAAAGTCATTTTCATTTTAATGTGAACAGAAGCAATATATGAGTGTTTCTATGTTTTTTTTTTGCTTTTAATTTTTATTTCAGATCTTAAAATTTAAATAGTTTCTTTCTTACATGTTAAGTGGAAATTTTGATGCATTTTTTCTGTTTAAATATGACATCCTTTGTGCTAAGGAAATAAATCATCTAAAAAGCTAAAAAACACAATTACAATGGTTCTATATCATCATGTAAATTTTATAAGAAACAATGCAGCATATTTTCTACCATTCTTTAATAATAATAACACTTGGCAAGAATATGATCTCTAGAAAACAAAGTAGAACACAAAGGAATAGAGGAATTTTTATAGAAATCACATACATTACAGCAAAGAAGATCCGGCTAAGCATCTTTGCTTATCCTAAAAAAATACATCATTTGTGCCTGTAAGGCTTACTAGTTAGATCAGTATTCCCAAGGAGGTAAAAGAGTTAGAGAAATGTCTTCTGTTGGATAAAAAATAAATACAGAACATAGAAGAATAATGAAGAATGAGACCAATGCATATTCTTCATCTTTCAAGTGCCCTGCTCACTCTCCCACTCTACTACTACCTTCAGTCCCCATCCCAAATAATTTCTGTGTCTTGGCTGATGACCACCCAAAACACACCATACCATTCATTTCCTCTGTTCATTTTTTGGATCAATTGTTTACTTTTGAAGTCCACCTGCATGATCAAACTCTTGACATTCTTTTCCATGTACCGCGCTCTGCCAAGATTATGATCAAATTTCTCTCCTGCTCATTAGGCAGCACCCAGCACTCGTCTTGCCCTTCCTCCTCTCCACACCATCCTGCCACCAACAGTCTTGTCTCTCCTGTTTCCTTCTTTCTTTCACAAAAGCATGTTCCCTCCATCACTTGAATTCCTTCCTCTCTTGCCCAGCCTTGAGCTCTTTTTCTCTCCTGAATTCTCAACAACTGGATCCCTAATCTCTTTTTCTTTATTTTTTTTCCTCTCACTCTAATTCTGTTCTTGTATTCCCTAAGATGGTGTCTAGTAAGTGATTTCCTTTTAATTTCCTGTATTCTCCCCTTTCAGTTAAATCTTTTATTGACAGATGTGCCCTTTCCTTACATAGATACTATGTTCTAAACACCACTGCGTTTTTTCTAGTTGTGCTTACACTTGTCTGGGCTTTATGAACAACATCAAAAAATAGGTTAAATTCCCTTCTTGTATTCTTACCTGTCTTACTCTCAGACTTTAAACTGGCTGCAAAAATGTTTTTAGACAGCAGAGATTTCAGTAAGCAGCTCAGTTACTTTTTTGAGTGGCTATTCTGGACTACTACATGTGTTACTGGACAAAAACATCAGTCTAAAAGACAGCTCCTTAAAACCAATGTGGTATTAAGAAGCAGACATTCTTTATTCTGGTGCCAGTTGCATGGGGGACACAGTTGCATGGGGGATCCCTCCACTTAAATGTGTATATCTGGTGCAAAAGATCTTCAGCTTATATACATTACTTGTGTTACATACGTAAAGATACTCCCAGACAGTGTGTATTTATTCAACACTTTCTTTGAAACCTTTAACATAAGAGTCCCACATCCTTGCACATGCTCAGTATTTTTGTGGTGTGGTCCTGGGACCCCTTGGAGTAGTCTTGGAGTGTCCTTTAGTTGAACTCTCTGGTCTTGATACCTTACTAAGGATGCTTACTTTCCTTGCTTTGCTGACTACAGCCTCAAAGGACTAGTTGTTACCAGTCCTTATCTTTGGGTCAGTCTTGTGGGGTTGCCTCACTATGCAGGCAGGAACCTTTTGCAAACAATCTGTCCTGCTATCTAATATGGTCACAGTGTTCCATGTGAATAACAGGAATCTTATTCCAGTGGGTAACTCAACATTTTCTATGGAAGAGTGTTATACCTATTGAAGTTATGAAATAATAAAAAAATCAACTTTGTGTTGAGACAATGCATGAAAAAATATTGTTGGTGATTTTTTTTTTTGTTTGTTTGGGTGAAGAATCAGCAGTGTGCGAACGTAAGGAGAAGTAATGAACCATTTTACCATTTTTAGAATTTGATTAAAATAAGAGAAAAAAAAAGTAATTATGTGAAGAGATATACTTGCTGTGGCACTGAGGATAAAACTAGAAAACAATGAGACAAATTACATAAAACTGTAGTAGTCTGTTAAGGACATATTCTTTGTACTCTTTGAAAGCAAGTATAGAAAGATTGAATTCAACAAGTAAGGTTTGTTTTGTACTGGGACAGGAGATTAAATATTTAACACAGTAGTAGCGATTGATATGAGCTCTCCGAAATAAAAAAAAATAATGCTTAATCTCTGCAAATTTACCCTACACAATAGTACCTTGCAAATATAAATGAAAGGTAGCATTTCCAAATCCAAATCCATTTACTTAAATATGGATCTGGTAACCTAAAAGTATAAGCAAGGTTTTTACAAAAGATTCACCTATTCACAGAGATTCTAGTCTCCCAAGGTGAAAAGCAGAAGCCACCTGAGATGGGCTGTTTAAACCAAGAAAGTCATGGGAATGAGGAAAAAATATCAGGATAAATGACAAAATGTGTGTGTATGTGAGCATGCATAAGTACATATGTATGCATGCATATGGGTCACTCTGTAAGTTATTTCCATGGAAACTTGAACACATACAGAGATCACTGATAAAGCTAATTATCTGCTAAAAAAAAAATTGTTTTTCAATGTAGTCATGACCAGTAGCATTGCTTTTTTGCCAGCAATGAATGAGAGCTTGCATGCCATACTCATGAAAATCTGCACGGCCCTTCAGAAATCGGTGTGTTCTTCACATACATTGCAGTTGCCACTGCTGAAATGCACCACCCACCACCTCACTGTGCTCACACTCACTCTTAGGTCTCCAGAAACTTTCATCGAGAGCCCATGAATGTCAATGGATGCAATTTATCTGCGTGGAGGAATTTAGAAACACGCCCTAGCTTCATACCCATTTCCATGTCAGGCACCATTTTGTCAGACTGCCCTCCTGCTGCCATTTCTTGTACGGCAACAATATATAATGGAATATTGGTGGGAAGTTTTAACTTCTACTGCCATGCCACCAACATCTGCCTTTGATGTCTTGGGCCAAGGTACTAAAAAAGGGGACATTACTTTTGGAACAGCCCTCATACACATGTCCTATCATATGTTTTTCCATTTATACATTCATATTTGACCTATTTTTAGTTTCTTTGCTATTTACATTTTCTTTTTCTATTTTTTCCCCTCTGAATTGGCAAGATGTAATATCATTTAATACAAACATGCTGGTAAATATACAATCATAGAATCACGAAATGATCAAAATTTAATGACTTCTGTCATTTAGTCATACTGGAGATCCTTATGACTGAATGTTTCAGATAAACAAGAGAAATAGTTATGAAAACAACCTGAGATGCTTAGGAAAATGAGCTAATTAAAGTTCTGCAAATAAAAGAAAATAATTATTATTCTAAACTCTGTTCTTATTTGTAAGGTATTCACAATGTTTTTATAATCCAAATCTTAAAATTATTTTTTCTATTGCTGTTATTTAAAAAAAAAAATTCCCATTTATCACAGTCTGCAACAGCTTGTGCATTAGACACTTACTAGATTTTAAATTCCGCCCACATGCTCTTGTGTTTCTAAGCACATGTGTCTGATGATTCTGCCACTGGGAAATGCTTAATTCCATTTCAGAAACTAAAAATCAATTTGCTGAACTATATACTTAAGGGGACCTTTTATGTCAGACTCTATGACTTGATGGAGATTCTTTGCAAAATGCCTTCCTATTTGTTCTATGACACCTTGAGTGGACTTTTATTCTCTTTGCTCAGTAAGAAATAATTTATATCTAATGAGTATTCATACTGAAATTTATACTTTTAATACATCTGACAGTGTGCAGGACAGTTGTTGCATCAATGTTATTGAGAAACAGACAGATTACAAAAGCCTTGGATTTGGGGGTGTCGTCTTTAAGGTGTCATGTAACTGGAAGATCTTTATTATGGCTTTGTCATTAACATATCTTCTTTGAAAAACTCTTAAAATAGATGTGAGCTATCATAAATCATACCTTCTTATTCTACACCACTAATCCCTCATGTTCTGACATTCTACTGTCTCCAGATGTGCCATGGTCATGTTCTTGTCTGGCCCAAAATCATGTTTATTGGCATTAATTAATCATACTTTTCTGAATCTTCTAACATTCAGCTAAGAATTTTATCTTAAACCATCTACTCACATTAATTTCATGATCACAATCCCCTCTGGGGCCTTACTTCCCCAAAAGCTCCGTTTTAACTAAAGGAGATGGCAGAGACCCAACTTCAGCTGCAACTTTTATTAGGATACCTAAACGTACCTTCACTCAGCTGTTCAGAAACCACGGTTTCATAAAATTGATTCTGTAATGTCAAGCTTCTCTTTTCTTTATTTACAGTGATTATCACAAACAGCAACCCATGTTCTAGGCCTCCTGTCTACTACTGAATTTAGAAAACAAAATAAGAACAGCAAATATATAGAATATATAGTTCTCAGCTACAAAACACTATTCTTCAACATTGTTACCATCATTGGCTATGCATTTTTGTCGACGATGAACAAGAGCCTGCATGCTATGGTTGTCAAAATCTGCACCTGTGGAGGTGACCCACTGTTGCTGTCTCTACTCATGGCATGTAATGGAATATTGGTGGGAAGTTTTAGCTTCTACTGCCATACCATCAACATCCATCTCTACTGTTGTGGGTCAAGGTAATAAAATAGGGACATTATTTTTTGGAACAGCCTTTTTACATAAATTTTTTGTGTCCCCACTCTTTTTGGGATAATGCAGTGCCATTTGCATTTTCTCACTTCATCTTTTCTTTCTCTATTATCACGCATGGTCAGAATGCAGTTAAGATTCTGTGTTTACCGAACTATAACTTAGCAGAGGTGTGAAACTTCAAAATATCTGGACAAAAAGAACTGCTTTAGCTGTCTCTAAAGAGTAAAACCTATTTGCTTCAAATTTCAGAGCTCCTGAGGTATGCTTGTGAAGAAGTGATTCATACAGAGGCTACCTGAGACCTTCCCAGCAAGGGGGATCTGTTTCTGAGTCTCTCAGCAAGCCTAAAGATGTTATGATCTCTGCTATATCTTTAACTAGGCACAGCTTCACTATATTCACCCTGGGAAGAAAAAAAATGTATAAGATCTATTTTATCCATAGCTGTTTACATTAGAGGACTGTGTTCTTTATTTGCTTATATTTTAAGCCTAGGGAAAAAAAAAAAAAAAAGGGTCCATTATAGTCAAATACCAACTATTACACGTAGCTAACATAGAGTACGACTTGGGAAGGAAACATAAGCCTCTGGCATCATTTCAGATGCCCCGGGTTTTCTCATCTGGTGTCCACCTGACATCTGTGGTCAAGCAACACACAGGTATATGGAGAAAAGTACAGGCAATATAACCTATATTAAATTGTATCTTCAAAGTAAATGGAAGAAAAAATCCTAAAAAGGAAGAGTACAGAGGAAGGAGAGGAAGAGTCTCCTGTTCTTTGGAGATGACAAGATTTCTTTTTTATTTATTATTATTTATTTGTTTGTTTTTCCCCTCTTTTCCCTTTCATTCAGGTTAGACTCACTACTGCAGTTCCCAAAGAGAAATTCTGCACAGAATGACTCAAATATAACACCAAAGTATATGTTAGCTTTCACACTATGCAAGATTATCATTATTTTATTACAATATTCATACAATTAAAATACAAAGTGAAGATTAGAAAAATGCAAGCATAAGGGGCTGTTGATGATAGCGCATCACACTGTTGAGTGGTGCTGTGAAGATATTAATACACTGACCAGAATGAACTTCCTTCAACATAAATTCAGTTCAGGAATACTTCGTTGTATGGGATATGGGTTCCATGAAGAGCATTCTACCTCTTGTGAAATGCACATCTTTAAATAATACAATGTTATTTTATTATCAATTGTTTTTTAAATCAATATGCTTAAGTTTTCTCACGGCATGCACGCAGAAACACAGAAAATCGAGAAAGAGCTTTTGTTGTTTTCATACCATTGTACTTGAGTTAGCAAACAAACAAATGGAAGAAGACCATAAGAAGTAATTAAATGACAAAACCTAAGCTGGACTTTTGTCCCAGGGGGGTGGTCCAGCGTCTGAAAGTATTTTATTTCACTCTAAACAAGTACTGTGCTAATCCCCCTGGAATGCAGCATTTATTACTTACCTGGCAGGTGTGAAGTGCTAAGTGCTAAAGGGATTATCTCCCCCTCCTTCTCTCCACCTCCTGCTTTGTTCTGGAAAATCAGAAGAAGAGGGGGAAGAGATAATCCTCTTCAAATGGAGCATTTATTACTGCAGTCGGGCTTGAAGTGCTGCTTTCTGAGGGGGAGTCATCACAGGTGAGTCCCTTATACAAGTATTAAACCCCATTGTAAACAAGCTAAATCCTCATACTATTTTGACTGCTGCTTTCTTGTGAAAGTTCAAGACTTTTTACTATTCTTTCCAATAGTTAGAATTCTACTGTCTCAAACTGCATTCTTCTTATTGGATTATGGGTATTGGGATATTTGGCTAACAGATACAATCAGTTCTAGTGGTTGAAAGCCAAAGTTTATTTTTTATTTTTTCATTTCCTTTTTTCACATTTTTTTCTTTTTTATCTTTCAGATCTAAGCCTCAAAAAAACAAAACCAACCAAACAGAACCCTCAGAATGTTCCTACAGGTATGCGTTAGGTGAATTTGCTAATTTCAAAAGCATCAATTCGTTGTTTCATAGAGATCTGACTTTGTGAGAATTTCAGCAATGCAACTTCTTGCTACAGATTTGCTAGAGAAGCTTCTTTTGCTGGAGATGAGCTCCTCCTTTATTTCATTCAAAATCACTTGAGTCAGAGCTATGCTATGGCACAGATCTTAAATCAACCTCATTCATACATCTACTCTGGATCTTGCCTTTCAGGCCTCTCCTCCATGCTGAAAGCACTGGTGCTGTTTTGTGCTCATTCTGATGCAGTTTGTCTGAGAAAACTTACAAATATAGGAAAAGAGTAGTGGGTCCCAACACAACTGTCAGAGAACATCCATGGGGCTATAGCACCAGAGAGAGAAAGCAAGTCTAATTTAGCTTCATTTAGGTTGTTGTGAAGCTGCAGGCCCATTTTCCTGTAGTGGGTTAGGGAGCAAACAGCAGTTTCAAATCAATTTGTGTTTGATGAATTTTCTTCAAGAAAAGGCACTAAAGTGAGAGAAAGTGTTAGCTGCTGTAGCCAGGGAGAACCAGGTGAGTAAGCCTGCCATATACCTGGAGCAGACATAATAACAGTTATGATCACAACAAAGGTTGTGATTTGCAATTCTGTTTTTATCAAGACGTGGAATGTAGAGAAAAAGTGATTGGTACAAGTAGGTAAGAAAGGATTCTAGTAAAAATTGTCCCTTGAAGCCAAGAGTTTGTTAATTCTGTGGAAGTAACACCGGGGGACAAAACTCTGGCTTTTTCTTGGTAACCTCATGCTATTTCATTGAGACTTACATTTCTGCAAGGTATTCAGTGTATCTGCATTGCAAGAATAGCTCTTCAAGGAAAAAGACATCATTCTGTAAGTTCTCATGTAGATTGAGCTGCAAATACAGGTTTGCCAATTAGAAAATCAGTGCAGATTCCAATATATACTTAACTTAGGCTCTGATTTGGAAAGCTTTAAGGACAAATTTCCAGTATGTCTTCTTCTATTTTTAAGTGTCATTCAGGTGTATAAAATGCAAAAATGCAAACACCGCAGTGGGTGTTTCCAAAGTAAGAAGAAACAAAATAAAAAGGAATTGTCACACAGACATTATTTTCTCGTATGTAAGCTAGCTAATAATGTAGATGCTTAGTTAGTCTGACACTGATTAAAACAGTTCTTTGTGCAGAACCTCTGATATTTTGTATTTTTTGTCTTTCTCTTAACTGTGCAAAAACTTAGGTGTGACTTGCTTCTGTTATTCTTACATTTGAGAGAATTTCTAATTCATTTTCAACACTACCAACTTTCAGGGCTCGCAGAGAGGTTCAGTAACTATACTTGCCTTTATTTTCAGCCACTGACAGCGTGCTATAGAAAAGGAGAATTAAAGATAAAAGGCATGCTTAGTATTGGAGTGCCTAAAATACCCACTTTGTTCCAGGAAAGCTGTTACTCGCTTGGTGCGTTTTTTTCATTCAATTCTAAGAACAAAATCTCCAAGCTAAATTTACGTTTGCACCTATTTGTTTCACACAATACAACAGTGTTGTCAAGGAAAATATTTTTCCAAAATATGTTTCCTTGAAGAATCAGAACATTTAAGAATTTAACATGGTTAATGCAGAAATGGGTTAGAATATATGAAAGCACACTGACAATTTCAATACACAGCTGTATTTTTTTCTTTTATCCTGTACATTTTGTTGAATCATAGGCTTGTGCATTTTGCTGCTTAAATTACAAGGTGATTCAGTTATGAGAGGATACTATTTGAATTATGTTCTTTTTAATTTATTTATTTTTTTTAATAAAAAGGGCTAGATATTGTATTTCCAAATACTTGGTTGCTGGATACCTAGGGCTTATTATGCTTTCAGTAGTTATTTTGTGAAACCAGAAATGTTAATAGTGTAGTATTTGCTATTTTTTTCACCCACTGTCTTCCTGCTAATAAATTTGTCAAACAGTGAAGGAACAGAAATACTGTGAGATCAGTTAAACTGAACAGCCAATGTAAACAATCTGGCATCTCTTTATAACACATCCAGAGCATTCAGAATATGTTTATGAATTCTAAGTATGTTCACAGTCAATCTGCATGCCTCATAAATGCTTCTCAAATTAATGAAAAACTAACAATTGTCATCTTTCTCTTTGCATATTATTTAGTTTATATTCATTTCCTTTTCAGACTGGAATATTTTTCTTTCCTGTCAAATGAAAAAGAAATTGCAATAAGATCTGAAACATATAACTGAAGATGCAAGAATAATTTTGTTATATAACTGCATTGTTAGATTCAGTAAGTTGGTCTTTTTTGTATTCATTTGCAGGTGCAACATGATGTCCCTATGGGCCAAAATGGCTTTTACTTGATGTTCTGACTGTGCATTGTACCAAGAATCTTCTGAAAAGCAAAGTGACTTGTACTGGAGGTACCCAGGTATTAGTGATTCCTAGGAAAAGGAGAATTCTTAAAAAATATGTAAAATTGCTGTTGTCAAACACTGAGCTCATTTTCGTCTAAATAATCTGTGTTTCATATTATTCTGATATTAAAAACACTGCCCTAGGTAACAACAAGGTAAATCTCCTAATGAGATCACATACACAGGGAACTGTGTATGGAGCTGAATATCAGCTTCAATGCATTGGAAATTATGTTTATAAGACTGGGATATCTCAAAGTTTGCACCAGGTAGGTCTCATGAATTTCCACAAAGGAACAAAAAGAATGCTGTCTGCAAGTCTGTCAGGACCAATTGAACAGATACAAGGCTGACAGTAGCAGCTTCCTGGATCACATCATTACCTGTGATAAGACATGGTGTCACCACTACAAGCTGGAGTCAGGATGACTGTCTACAGAGTGATGTGAATTCTCCATCGAAGGAAAAGTTCATGATGCAGCCTGCAGCGGGTAAAGTGATGTGCACTGTCTTTTGCGATAGGAAAGAGGTGATCCTTCTGGATTTCCTGAAACCTGGACAAACCACCAATTTTGACACCACATTGCAACACCGACTAAGCTGAAGGCTTGAACTTGTAGAGTCAGCCAGAAAAGAAGACAACCATTCTACTGCACCAAGATAATGCCAGGACCCATACCGGTCTGAAGACTGTGGAGCACATTGCCAGTCTTGGCTGGACTGTCTTACCACATCCACTGTATCATTGGGATTTGGCTCCTTCTTTATCTATTCGGGCCAATGAAAAATGACCTGGGCAACATTTTCCTATCAATGACACTATTATAGCAACAGTTAAACAGTGAGTCACCTTTGCTGGTGCAGATTTTTATGTGTGTCGTCCAGGCTCTTGTCCATCCCTAGCAAAAATGCATAGCTAGTGGTAGTGGCTATATTGAAAAATAGTGTTTTGTAGCTGAGAATTTGCTCTATCAGATAGTGTTATTGTGCTCTTTGTATCTGCTGTAGTTATATTGGAAATAAATAGGACAAAATACTTTTGGGCTGACATATATATTTATATACATTATCACGGAAAATCATAGAATCATGAAATCTTAGAATGACTTGGGTTGAAAGGGACCTTAAAGATCACTTAATTCCAACCTCCCTCCTGTGGACAGCATTGTCATCCACCAGATCAAGTTACTCAGGGCTCCATCCAACCTGGCCTTAAGCATGTAGGAGATAATGTATCCACTTCTCTGGCAACATGTTCCAGTGCCTCTCCATCCTCTCCATCCCAAGCAAATAATCTATATTATTTTTATTAAAAGCAATTACTGTATTTTAATTTTCAGATTTCTATGGAAAAAAAGAATGCATTTTAGGAAATCAGTGCGTTTGGCTTGTCTTCTCAGCATCTGACATTTCTCATACAAAATATTCAGTCAGTAATCATTCACCATGAATTTGGTGCTCTTATTGTACAGATTTTCCTTATCATGATTTCAGTACGGAAAAAGCTCCTTCTGTGTTTCATGACAGAGGATTTTATTCTGTTTCTAAGGACATCTATGCACAATGAACACTAGCTAAAGAAAAAGCAAATCCTTAGTCATCCTGGTGCCGCAGCAGCTCCAGCAGTGAAAAAGAACAGCATACAGATGAATTGCTGCTACGGAAAGCAGTTGAATAGAACTAGACTGGATTCTTTATGGAGGCTGGAGCTTTCAATCCATAAAAGTATCACAATGCAAACTACACATAGAGATATGTAAAGTGAAAAACTGTGTATCTGTTCCTGCCCTCACTGATCTATTGGTCAATATGGTTTCTTTACTTCTTTCATTGTAATTCTTAGTACAGCCACACTCAGCAATTCATGACATTCAAGAAAAGTGTGAAAGTGTGAGAGTTAGAAATTCAACAGCAGTAAAGCAATTATTCCCATGAGAATCAATGTAATAGGGGGTGGGAGGGTGGTGAGGGTTTTATTTTTATTATTTTTTTTTTCCCCCAGAGATCTGAGAAATGCACTCATTCTAAATATATAAGCAGAGTTTCTGTGTTTTAAAGGTGAGAGAGACAAAAACAGTATCATCAGGATTGTCAGAGGAGATAAGTCTCTTGGCATCTTGGTTTTTGAGACAGATTGCTAAGAAATTGGTATCAAGTGTTTTGTCTATAGAACAAAATTTTCTTGCTTAGGCGTTCTTGTAGCCTCTCTGTGATGTCAATTAAATCAACGAGGTGTAAACAAAAGAAAAATGATGTGAGGACGGTTATTAGAGCTGTATATTTAAATATTAGCAACAGATTTCCAACATGAAATTGCAAGGAAACAGCTGTGTTAGCTGAACAGTCAGAATTCCATGGAGTGAAATGGGTTTCACCCCAGAGTGCTGAAGGAATTAGTGTATGTTATAGCTGGACCCCTCTCAACAGTTTACCAAAGGTATTGGGAGTCTGGGGAGGTCCCTGCTTATCAGAGGCTACTCAACGTTATCTATGTAAAGGGCATGAAAGAAGACACAGGAAACTACAAATCTATTTGTTTAACCTCATTCCCATGACAAGTTATGGAGAAGATTGTGCTGGAGGATACTGAAAGTCTGTTAAAGAACAAAGCTATTACCAGACATAGTCAATATGGCTTCATCAAGGGAAAGTCCACCCTTAGTAATTTGATCTCTTTCTAGAATAAGGCGATTGATGATTGGTGGCTGAAGGGAAATAAGTGAATGTAAACTTTCTGGATCTAAGTAAAGACTTTGATGCAATACTTCATGGCATCCTTCTGGGTATACTGTCCAGCTGTGAAATAAGCAGGTTCATGCTATTCTGGGTGAAATGGCTCAACAGTAGAGCTCGAAATGTTGCGGAAAAAGGATCTACCTCTAGGTGGCGGATAGTCACCACTGTTATTCGCCAGGGCTCAATTCTAAGGCTATTCTCTTGCAAAATTTTTGTCAGTGGTCTGGACGAAGGTCTGGAGTGCTACTTCAGCAAGTTCGCTGATGATACTAAACCGGGACATGCCATCAACTCCCTAGAGAAATGAGAGGCCTTGCAGAGATCTATATACATTGGAGCACAGAGCAATGTCATGAAGTTCAACAAAGGAAAGCGCAGGGTTCTGCACCTGGTGTAGAGTAATGCTAGACACAGGCACAGACTGGGAGATCAGCGGCTGGAGAGCAGCTCAACAGGAAGAGATCTGGGGTGCCAGTGACAGCAGGCTCAGAAAGAGGCAGCAGTAAGCCAAAATGGCAAAATGCGTTGTGGAGTGCATTAAATACAGCATAGCCAGGTAGCATAAAGAATTGATTCTCCTGCAATATTTTTAATCCCTACTTTGAATATTGAGGTCATAATGTCATAAAAATGACATTAAGGTCCTTGAAAACAGCCAGAGGACAATGAAGCTAGTGAAAAGAATGAAAGTCATGTCTGTGAGGAGAGGCTGAGGACATTTTGGTCCACTTTGGAGAAAAGGATGCTGAGAGGTGACATTGTACTCTACAACTCCTTGAGGAAGGAAAGTGGAGAGGGAGAAGCCAGTCTCTGCTCCCTGGTAACTGATGACATGACATGCTAGAAGACAAAGCAGCGCAGGGGGAGGTACAGGCTGGATATCAGGAAGACCTTGTTTATGTGAGTGTAGTCAAGCACTGGAACAGCTTCCTAGAGAGATGGTTAATGTCTCATGCCTGTCAGTATTCAAAAGACGTTTAGACAATGCCCTCGATAATATTCTTTCTTTTGTTTATTCTATTCAGTGATAACTGTAAAGCAATAACTTACAAAACTGAATTATGCCGTGATTTGAAAGCAATAAAGAAAACTTTTTGAAGTTAACTCAGAAAATTTCTTGGCGAGAAGTGACTGAATTTTATAACAAATACTAAAGCAAGTAGCAGCAGTTACTTGCAATATGAAGAACAATCCGGAATAGTCCAGTTAAAGAGCTGAAAAACTGCAATAAAAGCAGGATATTCAATTCTGTATGCCAGCTGACATTTTGCAAGACAGCTCTTAACAGATTCGTGGTGGCTTACTGCACTTACTCCCAAAGATCCACTTGTATATACATGTAGGAGAAATAATAGGAACAGGAGGCATTTTCCTGCAAGACTTGGAATAATCTGCTATTTATACTTCATCGGTGCTTGAGAGTGGTTTTGATCCTGACAGCCAGCATTTACTACTAACAAGGTTACCCTGCTTTACATAAAAAAGTGCAGCTAGGAAAAAAGAAAATGTTTCCAGGAAGTCTATATTCAAAGGATTAACAATTAAGAAAATATCAGAATTATAATGCTTTTGATGTGTACAGAAAACTGAGCTTTTACAGTGGTTGTGATGTTCCTTTTTTTCTCAATCAGTTCTACTGAAATAAGAAGTATTTGATGTAATGCTTGTATATCTCCAGACCAAGATTTACCTGAGGTTTCCTAGTAGAAATATAGCTATCTATTCTCTGGGTGATATTTTCCTTCTTTTTATCTTTTATCTAAACCTTAGTGTAAATTTTTTTGAGAAGAGAAAGTTCTATGTACATATAGAGTTATTTACTGGGAGATGAAACTCTAGACCCAATATTTTAAATTTGCAACAGAGGACTGGACACCACTTAGTGCAGAAAAAGAAAAAAATCCTTTGAATATCTGTGTATTGTCACAATGTGCAATTAGTGCCTGGAAGTATAAATAATGGTGCTAGTGATTTCACCACTTCTCCACTGATTTCAGACTGCTAAATTAACTCCTTCTTCAGGAGAGCTACGCTTGATAAGAGTTTATATATAAATGAACTAATCTGGACCCAGATGTTTCCTGTCTTTTCTTCAGATATTACTGTATAAGCTTCTAGCTTCTGGCGAGTATACAGAAGTTCAGAGAAAGACAAGAGACAAGAAGAGAAAGCTGAGTACTTTGCAGGTGCTGATTCACAGTCGTATGGATACATCAGCATGCAGACCTACCTAAGGTACACACAGTTCAGAGCAGGGCTGCGCTGTATATGTAATGACTCTGTGCGAGGATGAGTTGTAAGAACAAAACACAGAATGAGGACTCTGACCGGGTGAGTTAGTTATAAGCCCTCACAAAGCTGTGGTCTGCAGACAGCACTGGTTAGCCACAATTCCAGATAAGAATATTTTCCACTTAATCTTCATTATGTAGGGAAAAGGGAATAACATGAACTTCACCAAGAATTTCTTTCACTTTGCCAGGGGATATTGTATGCAGAGCTCCATCTATCCAGCAGCTGCTCTCAAGTATGCTCAGAGCTCCTTGCTATGTGTTTATATGGAAGTTTTCATTAGACTCTCAGAGAGATGACAGCAATAATACTTCACTGACTCCTCTTTGTGTCTTCAAAAAAGTTGTGAACACTGTTTTAATTTTGGCTAATTTTGTCTTTTTACACAGTGTCCAGCCATAAAGATAAAACAGTTCTTTTTTATGTAGAAGTAGGGGATTTTCTATGTTTGCCTTATCTTTAAGCTGGTCACACTTGTTCTGAGATTGAGGCTTTGGTGATGGCATTTATCTAAACAGGCAGCCAAACCTATCTGAAAATAATCCATAATCAGTATGTGAACATCCAGTGTGAAGTCCAACTCCTAGCTCCACTCAGAACTACCCAAAATTCAAACTGTATTTCTGAGAAAACTGTCCAGACACATTTTGAATTTTAATACACGATTGGTGATTGCCCAGCCTTCCCATTTATTGAGATGTTTCTATGAGGCATCTCTACCCTCAACAAAATCAATAGCTCCTCCCAATTTAGTGTTGTCTCTAAACTTACTTAGTATACCTTTTGAGTACGGTATCTAAATCAATGTTGAAAACATTAAAGAGAATTGTCCCTAAATGGGCCCATGCAGAATATCACTACTGACTATCCCACAGCCCGATGTAGCCTCATTTATACAAACTGACTAGCCTGACCCATCAGCCAACTGTTTACCAGTTGCAGTATGTTTTTGTCTAGCTGTATGCTAGTGTTTTATCCAGAAGGATACTGTGAGAATCAGTATCAAAAGCCTTGCTGGAATAAAAAGAGATGACAACACCTGACTTCCCTTGGCCAACGACCAACCTTGTCATAAAGAGAGATAAAGACATTAAAAATATGACCGTGAAAACTGAAAATGCTTACTAAATGGCATCACTGAAAGTGATAAATTAATGAAGAATATCACTATTGCATGAAGTTATGCTTGAGAATTTGTGAACGCACTGGAATTCAACACTTCGGATCTTATAAAAAGTATTTTTTATAACTTAGAATCAGTACAACTAGTAAAAATGTAAGAGAGTGATTAAGCTCCTCCTAATGTATCTAAGATGCACCGGATGATCCTCATGCTAAATGTACCTATGTTTCCCTGTGGTCTATTAAGGGAGCCTCTGGAGATTTACTTAGCCTGATACATCTGTATTGTAGATATTAAAGCAGGACGGATGAATGTCACCATTACTGTTTAATTGCATTCCTGGTAGAATGTAGAATGTAGAATGGTAGGGCAGAACCCCAGAGAACAAGTGGGGTTTTTGACACAGGATTTAATCCTATGTCCAAAAGGAAAAAAGGGAAGGAGGGAGGGAGGGAGGGAGGGAGGAAAGGAGGAAGGAAGGAAGGAAGGAGCTATCTACTAAGTTATAAACTGCACTTCCTGGAAATGTCTCCATGTTCATTCAAGGAGTCTCATTTAAATACTGGCCTGGTCTGACCCTTGTCAGTTAGTAAGATCTAACAGATTTGCTGTAACTTAGAAGAGTTTCCCCTTTCCCCCACTCACAGCTTGACTTGTCTGGAGAAAAAATTCTAAAGCTATGGTATATATTGTACTTCAGTACAAGGATCAGCCACAAGAGCTACTGTATCTGTTTCGAAAAATTTCCCCCCAAGGGTTTTTTTTGTTTGTTTGTTTTTGTTTTTATTTATTCAATAAAGTTGAATAACAGTCTCAGTCTCTTTTTGAGCTACAATAAAATATTGGTATAATAATGAAAACAGAGCTGCTGAATACAGTTTCAGCTAGCATAACACTCAAAGGCATATTTTCAGCATATTCAGAAAACTCTTGTAAGACTTAAGTAGTAACAAACTAATTAGATACTCCTGTGGATTATTCACTGTTCATCTTGCTTAGAGAATTAAAAACATACCATCTGATGGGATTTTTTAAGTATTTTTGATGCTTTTTAAATTTTTTTTAACAAAGAATCTTGAGACTTCACAGGTTTTCTTTAAAAATTGTAGAGAATCCAGTTAACATGAAATATCTAGTTGTATTTTCAGTCAAATTTCAGATCAGGTTATTTCCCAAGATGGGGAGAGAAGGGAATGTTATTTCAAAACAGACCTCCAAAGATCCAGGTGAAAACTGGGACACGGATAAGGCCAGTTCAGGCAACAAGGCAATTAGATGCAAACAGTGTATTTACATTATTATTGCACTGTTTATGAAGACCATGAAAACTAATGTTCAATAACTGTTTTCTCTTTTACTTGTGGTTTCTGTCTCTTTTCTGTTGCAGACAGCATAGGTGAGAATCACTAATGAGGCAGCACAAGAAATTGCTTCATCTCCCTCTGGCCACTTTTTTTTTTTTTTTTTTTAGGACAGAATAAGCCCACGCTCTGAGCAACAGCAAATAATTCCCTCTCTGAAATGACAGTAAAATAATAATATAATAAAATAAAAGTTAAAAAGATATATCACAAGAGGTGGAATCATTACCCTCTTAAAAATATTTATAGCCTTATTATCAGAGGTATATGAGATACATTATCAGAGCCCCAAACAAAATTGTACATCTGTATAAAGGAAAGTCCCTAGGTGATTTTACAGCAGCTGTTGCCTGGCACTCTTGAGGGCAGAAGTGGATTCTAACTTCAGCTCTGGTTTGTATTGGTTCAGATCACTCCTGAAATAAGAGAAAAGTAAAAGAGAATAATATGATTTTTTTACTAGTTTATTATTAATTCCTCATGTAGTCATATAAACTGATTTTACATGACTGCATTATGTCCAAAAGAAAACCTATGGTCATGTCCCTCTCTAATCATTCTATATTTTATTTGGAATAATTCATTGTTATTCCTGCTGTCCCGATGAAATGTTATGCCTTCCTTAAGAGTGGTCATAAATGTCCATTCAAATGCAACTAGATGAATTGGGCAGTGTGCTATTTGTGAATCTGAGATAGTGAACATGACCGATTTATAGCACCGAACTGGGCATTACTCGGAATCTAAACTTAGCCCTCCTGGTATCCGAGGATAAGTTGGAATAAAGGAAGTTTATTTTCTGCTAAACTTATTTGCCTTTTTCATGCAACATGGGTAAATAAATTTCAGCAGGAGCTGGTCTATGATCAGGGAATAAGGTATGAAAATTCAGGAAGTCTTTCATCTTCTGAGGAAGAAATCAGATGAACCTTCAAAGGTGGTGGGATAAAAAAGCATCTGCTTAACTTACCACAAACACTCGTCTAGATTTTGAATTTGCTCCAGTAATGTGGTTCAGACAATTCCTACCCCTGATTTACCTTTAATCTTCCAAACTAGGATTAAGATAGAGGTAGGATTCATGAATTAGCCCTCAACTATTTTTGCATGCTCTGCAATAGGAAGGACAGTTGATTATGATTCTGTACAGCATTTCTGAAAAGTGTAACAAACTGCCATTTTACTCACCTTTCTTTCTGACCTGTTTTCTCATTAGGTTTTGAATTCTTCTAGTAGATAATTCACAAAAAGTCTGTTAGTCAGTCAAGACAAGAAATATGTTTCTCTTAGTTCCAGAGGTAATAATAACGTTGCAGTTCCTTTGTTTAATTTCTGCTTTTGAACTTTTGTAAAGATTGTCATATTTCTACCATATAATTCTCAAATTTTCAAACTTTCTATTGGACAAAGTTCAAAGGTTAGGAAAGCAATTTCTATAATTTTACTTTTAAATCTCTTTACATTGCATCTTTTACTAAATTATCTGATGTATCTCTGAAGTTCTTAAAGGGGAAATTATATTTATGAATTCACAGGAACTGCTGCTGAGTACAAAGAAGTAAATAGCAATGTACTTACACTAAAGGATGTGCAAGTGAAAACATTGCATAAACTTTTTTCTTTTATTATCTCAATGTTGTAAAGCTGTTCTGCATTGCTGATCCCTCATAGTACCATTGAGGAAAGCAGAGAGAAGAGGAAAATATTGGTTAGGCTGAGTATATGTTGAAGAATAAAAAGAAGAAATGTACCCATTGCGTTTTCTATAGCTCTTTGAGAAAGAAGATGACTTTCAAACTGTTGATGAACTCATTTGGTTTCTAAACATTATTCTGTGCCTTTGCGGAACAGTATTTTGCAACTGGTTGAACTATCCTTTTAAAGATGCAATTTTCGTGTTTGGAAAAACTATTGTGAGATTGCATCTTAATAAAGCCTGTAATCTGGATTGTCAGTTTGATGTGGCACATAGAAGCACGCATTTCATGGAAAACAGATATGAGTTCTGTGTTTTAAATTAATCTGTAAAAGCTGTTTTAAAGAACAGAGGGAGGCTGTCCCCTTCCCCACCTCAGCCTCCATCCTCCTCTCCCCCCCCCCCCCCCCCCCCCCAAAAAAAAAAAAATAAAAAAAAATCAGCCTGTTCAGGCTTGTTCACAGAATATATATTGTAATTATACCACTATCATTAGATGTTCCTGCCTATGACAGGGATAGGAATACTCTATCCACTAGTGTTTCTGTGAAAGCCTTCTCCTAACATGACTGTATTGAAGTCAGCTAAAAGCTGACTTGATTGGAAGCCAGATGAGGGTCATGAAACTTCCAATTGGGATGATTGGCAGAATGTAGGCAGAACAACTGTTTTGACATTTCTACTTTGGCTGAGGTGCAATAAAGAAACCAGAAACCTTCTTCAAGGATGAAAAAATTTTTCTTTCATTTTAAATGCCCTTCCTGTGTTAAATCCTGCCTTCTTAAATATTTTTTTCAATAATTACTGAAGGGAGTGCTCATGTACTGTCACATACTTAGATTGGATTTCATTATTTTTTTTTAATTAAACATCAGATAGATGTATAAAATATTCTCCTCACTGAACAAGTCACTGAGCAGCACACAGGTAGACAGTCCTTATTTATGAAAATAAGCTTCTGAAGAAAATAAAGATTGTGAGTATTGTTAAATACAATGAAAGAGAAAAAAAAAGTTTTGTTTCCTTGAGATTTTCTTTAGATTTTCTTTAGGCTTCAAAATCTGTCTGGGTATGACCCTGGGCAACATGTTCTAGGTGTCCTTGCTTGAGCAGGGGAGTGGGATCAGGTAACCTTCAAATGTCCCTTTTAACTTGAACCATTCTGTGATTTTGTGAACCTTCAGCTTATGAGTTACTTCTTTTACTGAATTGCAGTTTCTCTTCTTCAGCCTTGTAAATTCCAGATTCTCAATTTACCTTCCAGCCTAGCTATTAGAGCATATGATACAGAAGTGACAGAATACTGGGATACTCCGAGGCATTCAGAAGAGAAAGTATTTAATTTCTGTGTTTATTTGGATGATGAAAATTAGGTGGAAAAGGCAAAAAGAACATCATTTCCTTTCAGGAGAAATAGAAAGAAGCTCATTAAGGTTGAACAAGAGTCAAGAATAGCAAGAATGTTATGTATGTAGCAAACTCATAGGGGAGTCTAATGTCTGGTGACTCGATTTCAAAGCCTTTAAGTGTAATGACTGAGAGATAGTAAACAAATTATTTGTGGTATTGTATGTATGGTATTATAAACAATGTTGTTTAAAATAAAAAAATAAGGCCTGACTTATAAATGTTTCCACAGCTACATGTAGGTGTCTTGCTCCAATTTATAAGAGGGAGAGGGGATTCTTTGATATCTGTATGCCCAGCGTGAGATTAAGAAGCAACAGTTCAAATGTTGGTCCTACCAGTTTATTATGAATCTTAATCAGCGAGATGAGGAAGGGGAGGACAGACACTATTAGAATTAGGGTGATGGGGAAGGGAAGAAGAGCAACAGAAAAGATAGGAAAGAAGCAAGGAGTCTTTATAGGATGCAAAAGGGAGATAGTCACCACCATGGATCCAGCATGGTTCATAGCTCAGTCTTCAAGTGGTGGGTCATCAGGCATTGTTCTGTTGGCGACAATAGTGACCACGGCCATGATGGCGACTTCTTTCCAATGATAGTATCAACTTATTTATAAGTCCAATGTGGTTGAGTAGCTCTTTTTGGAGTGACAGGTTCTGGCTTTTGGATCTCAGCAGGAACTCCTTTTGTTCCCATCTTCTGGGCCTTGCCAGCTGATAAGATGGAGCAGGGAGTCGCCAACTTGTATTGTGCCTTCACAGGATACAGTGGTATTATCCCCCAGTCTCCCATAGCAAGCTGGAGTTATTTGGTCACAGGCCAGGTCATCCTCCAGAAAACAGTCCTGAGCACTCTCTTCCGAAGGCAGACAGCTCCAAAGAAATGCTTTCAAATGTAAAATTGTCCACACCGTGATGCTGATTGCCACGCGGCAGCACCTGTCACACATCTCCTAGACAAGTCAGTCTTATCACAAGAAATACCTCAGGAAGTAAGCTTTGAGACAGGAAACAAAGAAGGATTCATACAACAGGACACATACTTTTGTTTGTGCACATTGTGAAGTCTTGTTTATGTACACAAAGAAACTGTGAATCAGACATATGGCTAGTACAGAAAAAGAAATTATTAGAAACAAGTATCAAAGTATGGAAAATATAGAACATAAAGAAACACCATTATGTGCATAGGCTGCCCTTAAAAATCCAATAAATTTATACCATCAGCTAGTCCTGTAATTTTTGTATTTTCAATCTTAATTTGTAATTAGCAGTGTTTCTAACTATGCTCAGATTCCTCTAGAACAAATGTAGGAGACAATTAAAAAAAACAAAACAAACAAAAAAAACTGTTCTGCAAAGACACAGAATAATTTTTTTTTTTCCACATTCCAGTAAACTTTTATGCATATGGAGCAAATTTCAAATTTCTCTACATCTTTCCTCCTGCAATACACACCAAAACTTTTAAAGTAGCTACTTTCTTTAGTTGCTGATTTTGTTTCCAGCACAGAAAGTACTGAAATACAGGCCTAGTAAGCCTACCAAGATACCAAGTATCTGTATTCAAAAATTGAATCAAACAGGAAACCAAGCCATCATTTTACTAATCCCACAAATATTAAATGACTGTAATATATGTTTCATGATCGTCAGCATTTAATTTACATGACCTTCAAAAGAAAAGTACACTTCCTGCTTTAGAAATGCTATATTTTCATTTTTGATGTTGACAAGTCTTAGGACAGGTAGTATTTATGTTTAGAATTGCCATCTTCTAAGCATTCAATTGAGTTCACAAAACAGCCATGCAGAAACTAGAAGTATGAGCTCTGGTTTTCAGTGATTATAAATGTATTCTTAAATGCTTTAAGTTTGCTATAGGCTCCAGAGAATGTTCCCTGATCTGTTTTCTAAAGAAATTCTTTAATAGACCAGCAAAATTTTGAAAGAAATATTAATCTGTAGGACCTGTGAAATTCAAAGATTAAGAATGTGACTCCATCTTGAAATAAATTTAGTATTCATCTATGCCTTATCTCTGTAGCCAGAAGACCTCTGCACCACAATTTACCAAGGAGCATTTTCACCCAAGGAATTAAATGTTTTAAGTACTTCTGAAACTCAAGCAGTAGCTGGCTCACACGCCAAATTTATAGCTGGAAGCTGTACAGAATATTATGTAATTTCTGACTTTGTTATGGGTTTATACAAAATATGTATTTAATTTTTTTAAACCAGGGAAAAGCACGTTCTTTAAAAAGACATGAATGATGGATTTTGCATTTAGGTATGTGTGTCTTGAAAAAAAAAGCATTCACATTTTGGAAGATAATACACATATGCAGAGAGAAAGTGAGAAATGTATAAATAGAAAACTTCGAAAACAAAGTCTCAATTCTCCATATTTTAGAATTCTGACTTTTAAAGGATTTAAAAGTCATTTTCCAAATTATTTTTATCTTCAGTAGTTCATAACAGTGACATGTTAATTTGCACAGTTTAATAAAAGAATGTTAAATTTGTTCCAGTCAGTGAGTATACAGCATACAAAGAAATGCCATCCCTGGACTGTCTAGAGCAGCTATTTGTTTACATTGCCATAATCTTGGCTTAAAAAGCTGTATTTTCAGGTTACAACAGACATTTGCAGAATTCATGTAGCTACTATTCCTATAAGAGTTCTGTGTAATCAAAGAATTCTCATAATCATATAATAAATAGACTCAACATTTAAGTGTAGTTGAAAAGTCCTTCTGTGGTATTTCCAGAGTATCATGGAAGGAAATGTAAAATAGCAGATGCTTGCATTCCTTCTTTCACAAACCCTGTTTTTCCTGGAGCCACATTTTTGCGTCATGTATAGTATTGACATATGAGGATCCACTTAAGAAAGCCCTGTTTTTCCTGTTGTGACTGCCTGAGATTAAAGATGTTGGTGCACTCAGGCTGCAGGTAGACATTGCAGTGGAGTGCAGCCCTGTCTCTGAATTAAGGCACAGGATACTCTGTTCTTCCTTATCTATACCTCCTTCCTTATCAATACCTTCTGTACTGTCACCGCAACCCTAAGTAAAAATCTAAAACCTGGGAGCTTGCTTATTTTCTAAACCCTTTCTCACCTTACACTGGATCCCTTTTCGAAGACAATCAGGTTGACTCATCTTCCAAAGAGTTAACTTGTTCTCTCTGGCAGCTGACATGCAAGGAGTTGGGCTTTGGTCTGTGCTTATTCAAGAACTCTTTTCCTCAGACATGCCTAGAACATGGCACCAACCATGGGGTTAACACAGAAGAAAAGTAGATGATTTTCAGCTCATTTTCAGATTCTATGTTTTAGAATCATATTTTTAGTATATAACCTCACCTTAGACATCTCATCTCATCCAGAGTAGCAGCAATGGCAATGTAGTCTCTCTAAGCAGCAAGCACATCTAGGCTGCAAGTTAAACTGGTGTTAGGAGCCCTCTGCTTTCTAAAATTATGCAGAACAGGCAGTGCATTCACAGTTCTGAATTTACTAAAATTAAGACTGGTACAGGATTTAGGAACTCTCTCCTCAGACAGATTCAATTGCATCCTTAGATATACTGCATCTGGATTGTGTTCTTCATCTATTTACAGATGCTCTTCAGGAATTGTAATTAATGGGCAAAGTGTGGTGATCCATTAATTGAATTTTATAAGGATAAAATGTTTGTCTTGAGATACAACAAATAAAGTACTTAAAAAACTTCTAGCCTATAATCAGTTCTCTGGATTTTCATATTAATCTGTTTGATATGCATTATATTGAGCCTGTAGTGACACAATTTTGTATATTAGTGCAGAATGATTTGGACTGCACAATTTTTTTTTTTTTTATCTTCTCTATCATTCAAAGACAACTCATTTAGAAACTGCCAACTCATTACATTCAAATCAAAATAACATAGAAAAATATCTTACTGGATTTGATAGATTGACGTCTTGTAGTTAGTTATTTAAAGCTCATCAATTTTAGAAGATTCTGTAACACAAATACTGATTAGTTAAAACAAATACTTCCTGTGCTGCCACCATTTTAGAACACCAAAGCACCCACAGGAATTTTCTCCCAATTATTCAAGGATGCTTGAATAAATGTTTCTGTGTCCTACTGTAAATACCATGGTAAATGAGACACACTGAAGGTCAAAACAACTCAGTTCCAGGTAAGCCTTGCTGATGCAACCATGTAGATTTGATTGACATCTTTTCAGGAAACACTACTGTCAAATCTGTCATCATTTTGCAGGAATAAAAATGAGAATGTGCTTTTTTCTTTTTTCTTTTTTTTTTTTTTTTTTCCTGTCGTATGTTCCATATATTTTAGTCACAGACTTTTTTTCTTCTTATTCTTTTTTTTTTTTTTTGACATTATCTTGTTATATCCAGAGCTTTCTGTTTCTGCATAGATCTCCCATAATGTCACAGATATCTTTCCAGAAGCATGACATCAGGTTTTACTTGATCTCTATTTTCTAGTCTGATATTCTGTGTCATTGCCAAGACTAGTTATCCTACTTTATTTTCACTCTTAGACCTAAATCTTGTCAGTTGAGTTCTTATCCGATTATAGAGGCTTGAGGTTTTTTTTGAATGTTAGTAATTTATCTTACTGCAGACTGTGTTACCAGACCATGAATGTTCCTGTAAATTTGAGTCTTACTGAATCAAGTTATCTTCTGCTTTTCTGGGTGTCAAATTTAGAAAATATTTAATGAGTTTGAGAGAAAACAGACTATTTTCTTTAGAATGTTAGCCAATTGACTCTTCCCATTAATTAATCTTGTCATGCAAGTATTATAGTAGTACAGTTCCCATAGTGTAATTGCATTTTACATTATTTTCAAGAATCTGTTGTTCTCCACAAATTCTTTTGGCCAGTTCAGAAAATATTCCTATTATACATCTTATTCTCCTTTTTCCTACTTGTCAGTTGAACTACTACCTGCTCTCCATCTTCTAATGAGCTCTCTTCTAATGAGATGTTGTTTCAATTAATAGAAATGTCTTTAACTGCAAGTACGAAAATAATGTTTAATGTTTTAAAATGTTATAAGTTCTTAGAAGGAATATGAGGCCTTGCTGTGCAAATAAGGGAAAACTCAATAAAAACACAGGAATGGAAATATCTGACAAAAAATGTTGTCTCCAGCAGAAGTAGCTGAGTGAAACAAAAAACCCATACCAAGGAATTCAAAAAAATTTTTCTTTATTTAAATTTATCTTTACTCCTTGCTTTCTCTAATAGCAAAACAAACAGTAATTGTAACATTTATATTATATTATGTTTAAATCAATTCCAGGATGTGAAATTCTGGATCTCAATGAGAAAAGCCCAATAATAAATGGCTTAATTAAGAAGCTATTTTAATAAGGTCAAATAAAAGAGGAATACATATATTGAGAAAATCTTACATATTTTCAGATAGCAGGTAAACTGCTGTAATGCAGTATTACAAAGAAAATGAATAGATTTTATTACAGCAATTCCATCCATGGAGAAAATTTCCATTTTGGCATTGTAGTTATTATCTTGTTTTCTTACAGGAAAAGAAATTCTCATCATTGTTTTCTGCCAGATAAAAGCAAAGCTCATATGAGTACTCTCTCCTGCACTTTTAGGTAAAGTCAAGGCAACACAGGTGGTGAAATCACCAGCACCAGTGGGAGCTACCTGGAGTCTCCTTTGTAGCTCTGCCCTGAGCTCATCCCGCAGCCAAAGATTTGATCATCACAACATAGGACATGCAGCTCAGAACAGCACAATGTAGAGTGGGTCTGGTCAGAGTCACTGCATTCACCCCTTGATCCACATACAATTTACCTTTCCCAAAAGTATTGCAAGTTACTGCTCATGCTAATATTACAGGTTTCTCAAGATGTAACTACAAGATCTACTATGGCACATGTGGCCTGCTGAAGGTTACTCACTCCATGAAGACAAGGTCTTCTGTAAGTCTCCTAATACATCAGTACAGTTTTATCTTTGTTTATTGTATTGTATCTCAGACCAACTCCAAGAAAAAATAAAGATTGCACAGGTTTTACTAATTGTTTTTATGTTATGGGACAAAAACCAAATTCTTACTATAGATTTACTGTAAATAGAACGGATGGTATGACTAGTAAAAGCTGATTTAATTATAATTCTACTAAGGTCAGAGACTCAAATACTGCAAGTCTCTGTCATACAAATTCTCACTGAAATTAATAGCAATCAGCCCGGATAACACTGATTACAGATGATTCAGCATCTTAAAGGGGATATTTCAAGTTTATATTCATACAAAATCTAAAAATATTTACAACATTGAATATTCTCATAGAATCACAGAATCATAGAATTGCTCAGCTTGAAAAGACCTTCAAGATCATTAAGTCCAACTGCTACTATACTACCCTAACTCTAACAACCCTAGCTAAGTGATGTCCCTGAGCACCACATCCAAACAGTTTTTAAATGTATTCAGGGATGGTGACACAACCATGTCCCTGGGGAGTCTATTCCAGTGCTTAACGACCCCTTTTGTAAAGAAGTTTTTCCTGATATCTAACTTAAACCTCCCCTGGTGCAACTTGAGGCCATTTCCCCTCATCTCATCACCTGTCACCAGTGAAGAGAGACCAACCCTGCCCTTGCTGCAATCACCTTTGAGGTATTTAATAGAATCATGGAATGGCCTGGGTTGAAAAGGAACACAGTGATCATCTAGTTTCAACACTCCTGCTGTGAGCAGGATTGCCAACCACCAGACTAGGCTGCCCAGAGCCACATCCAGCCTTGCCTTGAATGCCTTCAGTGACAGGGCATTCACAACCTCTCTGGGCAACCTGTTCCAGTGGATTTGAAAAGAGCAGTAAGGTCTCTCCTCAGCCTCTTCTTCCCCAGACTAAACAGTCCCAGTTACTTCAGTCACTCCTCGTAGGACATATTCTCCAAGACCTTCACAAGTTGCCCTTCTTTGGATCTGCTCCAGCAACTCTATTTCTGTATTGAGGTGCCTGAAACTGAGCACAGTACTCCAGCTGGGGCCTCACATGGTACTGTACACTATCAGATTTTCTTCATTTCCTATTATTTCATCTTATTTTGTCATTTCTGTGGGACACTTCCAATCTCTTGACCTATTATCTCTATAACCGCATTCATGACATTTTTGATACACTGTTAACAGAGTGCTCTGCCCAAGACGGAGCCTAATTGCCCTAGACCAGCTTTATTGGCTTTGAACCAGGCACCAAATCCATACACTTGGTAGGCACCAGAAAAGATTGTGTTAAGATCTGGTTATGGTGAGTGAAATCAGTTGCAATATACAATATTATGGTACTGTAAATTATAAAGCTGTGCAGCTTATATATAATATTGTCTAATGTACAAAACAAACAAATAAACAACAACAAAAACCCAAAACACACCAACTCCATGTAGAAGGGAACTGACAAGATAGAGGGAGAGTAATCTAAAACTGAAGGAAAACTTCCCAAAGGCTATTAGTGATTATGTATCTTTTGAAATGCTCCTTCAGGTATGTACAGCAATCCAATAAATGCTCTCCAAGGCAAGCCAATAGTTCTCTTTTGTATGTAGAGAATATCAAAGTGTAAATGCAATAATTAGAAGCATTCTACCCTGAATTTAATTATTTCTTGAACTAAATATATGCAGTTGATAAATCTAAGTTTTTATTCTAGAAACCATTGATTATATATATGCTAAAATCTTGGTGAACAAAGTGAAATATTGGATTCAATATTAGTAGTATATATTTAATTTAAAACCCAGTGATACAGATTTTTCAATGAACTGATAACAGAAATTCTGAGGGATTGATACTTAATGAAGGTGACGTATGTAGAGAGTTATAAAAGAAATACTTAAAAGTGTGTGTGTGTGACAGGAATGGAAAATAATCTCAATAACTGGATTATAAAAAGCTCAGCCAACCATTCAGTTTCCAAGACTGGCTAATTTAACAGAAAATGTAAGGAACACTAGGTAGAAAAAGAACATTATGGCTTTGTCACTGTCAGAAAATCAATTTGCCAGTATGTTAGCCTTCTTTTTAGAGATAATATTTCAATATGGTTCACTAATTCACTATGTATTCTCCAAGAATATTATGAATTGTATTGAGAACTCAATAAAGGGAAAGGGAAATGAGTAAATAGGTTGATAGTTAGAAAACAAAAATAAAATAGCAAGCAATGATGAAGTGATAAGAGATTGCTTTGCGTAAATGAAGGAGATATGTTAGAAAGCCACAGATAGGAACGAACAGATTGCAACATATCAAGATATATACACAGGTTACACTTACATTTGCTTTTTAAAAAGATAGTTAGCTTCACTTACTGAGTCTATAAGAGGCTGAAGATGTCAGAAGACAAGCAAACACAGACTGCATTTATGCCTGTAAACTAACAAATATCAGGGTCCCTCCTTTTATTCTAAAACCAACCAGTGAAATCTTGTCCAATTTATCCTATTAAATTCCCTTATTTTCTGGTAAAGGTTGGCTTCATGAAAATGGCCTGCTGGGAATAGTCACTGTTTCATACCAATTCAATGTCCCAACATTTGGGGGTAAAATGCTACTTGGCCCGTGCTAAAACCATGCCATAAGACTTAGTACACAACATAACAAGATAGACAGTGAAGTTGTAGTGCCTGAGGCTGGGCCATTGCCATCTTTAACCTCTGTAGATGATGTTTGTGTCTTAAATAGGGAAGCATTTTGCAAAATATATTTTCTTATGTTTGAATACTATTCAACTGTTATCTGGTTTTCATTTTACAATCATTTATTTAATTTCTGTCTTGCTACAGTGTTTCTGAAAAGTTGTTTAATATCTAGAATTAACCACTGGGGGGAAAAAAACAACCAACCATTGACATAATTCCTTGTTTCTGTTTCCCCAGCATGTTCTAACAAGGTATGGAAGGAGTTAATTTGTCTCCATGCTTCTAGAAGATTTCCCAGTGTGCACGTATGATGTTTGACACCCTAAAATCTGAACTCCCATCAAATTTCTATCTTTTTTGAAATATATTAAGAAAACAGTTAATGCTGAACCATGAAGAATAATATTAAAAGTGAAGAACAGTTGCAAAAAACTCAGGTAGGAAAGTAGTGAAAATATGTTTGAAAGACTTAAAAGCTGAAACATGGATAATATTTTAGGGAAGGCACAATTAAAAATCCTGAAGATGCAGGTAATTGATTGCATATTTCTTTATCTGCAATCTGAAAATATTCTCTCTAGAAAACTTGTATTATTTCTTTTGAACTCACCAAGCAAAATATAATCATAAAAATCATTATGAGTATTAGAAACAGACCTGGAACAAAAGGTAACAGAGGTCCAGCGCACAGCTTTGAGCAATGTTGTTTTTACTTGGTATATTTTGATATTTATCTTGACCAGAATTTTTGTTTGACTGAAAAGACAGCACTATAATTGGAATTACCTATACACTTGTTCCCTCACTGTCTTGAAACTGCTAGTAATATCTATATGTTGCCCAAAAGTAATACTTTCTACTTATTTCTTGGAAAGCACAACAGATACAAAGAGAACAATTACATTATTTGAGAGAAAAAATTCCTTCAAACACACTTTCATGTCAAATACCATTTTGACAAATTGCCTCACTGCTGCCATCTGTTACATGTCAATGCATTAATTTTTGTATTGCTCACATACAAAATGTGGTCACAGGACTGCAATTAAAAACACCCATATGAGCAGACCACAGAACTCAGTGAGACTTTGAGTGTAGATAAGTTCTATCCAGGGTGATATTTTTTGTAACAGCATTTGACCCAAAGTTGAGCAGGCAGATATATAGACCAATGTTATTGTAGCAGCAGATTGTTCTGAGTCTCCTTAACTTGAATACTGTATGTAAAAACTGAGTCAGGGCCAAAGTCTGTCTTTATTTGCTAGCAGGCATTCACTATGTATGTCTGTGTGTGCATGCATACACACATACATTACAGGTATTACTCTAAAACATCTTTAAAATCAAGGGACTTGCAACTTAAATATTGCTTAAAGGGACATTTTAAAATAAGGAATATTAAAAGAAGAATGAGAAAAAAAAATCATGTACGTAAGGAAGACTTGAAGAAGAAGCAGAATTTGTAAATTGCTATTATGTGGAATTCACATCATCTTTTCACATCAAAGGAAAGTGAGATGCAAATGACATGTTGTGGTACAATGAAAATGTACAGAATTTGTGCAATATCTAACACTGAAGTTCTATGTAAATGTACACAGTCTATCTTCCTAACGTCCTCTGCGGTTACTTCTTACATCTCCAGCATTTTTTCTGAGGAGCTGGATTCTCCTCCCAGTTTTTTTCCCTGAGCAATACAGCATACTCAATATTTGATTTTACGGTCAGTGCTGAAACATCTTTAAGTTTGGTTTAATCACTTAATAAGATCTTTCTAAACATAGAATCATAGAATCACCAATGCTGGAAAAGACCTAAAGATATCCAGATCAACCATCCATCTACCACCAATATTTTCCCACTAAACCATGTCCATTAGTACAATGTCTAAATTTTTCTTGAACATCTCCAGGGATGGTACCTCAATCACCTCTCTGGCAGCCTGTTCCAGCACCTGAACCACTCTTTCAGAAAAGAAATTTTTACTAGTATCCAACCCACATCTTCTATGGTGCAAGTTGAGCTCATTGCCTCTAGTTTATTTCATCACTAGTTATGCAGGAGAAGAGGCTGAGCCTCACCTTGTCACAGCCTCCTTTCAGATAGCTGTACAGAGCAATAGTGTGACCCATGAGACTCCTTTTCTCTGGAATAAACAATTCCAGATCCCTCAGTTGCTCCTCCTAAAGTATTTTGCTCCAAACCCGTTCAGATCAGTTTTGTTGACTTCTCTGAACATGCTCCAAGGTCTTAATGACTTTCTTGTAGTGAGGGGCCCAAAACTGAACATAGTACTCAAAGTGCAGCCTCACCAGAGCTGAATACAGAGGGATAATCACCTCCTTGGTCCTGCAGACTATGCTATTTCTTACAGAAGTCAGGATACCATTGGCCTTCTTGTTGACCTGGACACATTGCTGGCTCATGTTCAACCAAGTGTCAAGCAAGGCCCCCAGATCCACTTGCTCCACACAGTTTTCCAGCCACTCTGCCTCAAACCTGTAGCATTTTCTGGGATTGTTGTGGCCAAAATGAAATACAAGGCACTTGGTCCTGTTGAACATGATCCCACTGGCCTCAGCTCAGCTATCCAACCTGTCCAGATCCCTCTGAGGGGCCTTCCTATCCTCAGACAGATTGACACTTCCTCCCATCTTGGTGTCATCTGTAAACACAGTGTGGGTGTACCCAATTCCCATTGTCTAGGTCATAAAGAAAGATATTAAACAGGAAAAGCACAAGTACTGACTCCTGGGGAACACCAATCATGACTAGGCACTAGCTGGATTTAACTCTATTTACCACCACTGTCTGGGCCTGGCCTTCCAGCCAGTTCTTTCCTGACCAAAGAGCGTAACCTGTCCAAAGAAAGCAATGCCAGTTTCCCCAGGAAAATACTGTGGGAGACAGTGCCAAAGCCTTTGCTGAAGTCTAGGCAGACTATGTCAACTGCCTTTTCCTTATCCACCAGGTAGATCATTTGATCATAGGAGATCAGATTGATTAAGCAAGACCTGCCTTTCTTGAACCCATACCAGCTGGCCTGATCTCCCTGTTGTCTCACACATGCTATGTGATCTCAGTCAAGAAAATCTGTTCTCAGAATCACAGAATGGCCAGGGTTGGTATAGACCTCAAGGATGATGAATCTCCAACCCCCTGTCACAGGCAGGGCCACCAAACTCGACATTTAATACCAGATTAGGCTGCCCAGGGCCCCATTCAACCTGGCCTTGAACACCTCCAGGGATGGGCCTCTACAGCCTCTCTGGGCAGCCTGTTCCAGCATCTGTTCCATAACCTTCCCTGGCACTGAGGGCAGGCTGACAGGCCTGTAGTTCCCCAGATCCTCCTTTCTGTTCTTGTAGATGGGACTCAGACTGGCAAGTCTCCAGTCCTCTGAGATCTCTCTGCTTGACCAGGACCATTGATGAGTGATAGAAAGTGGCCTGGCTATCACCTCTGCCAGCTCCTTCAGCACACTTGAATGGATCTCATTTGGCCCCATTTACTTGTGACAGTCCAGGTTACAAGTCAATCACAAAATGCTGTGTTGTTTTTATCTACAAACCTTTCCCTTCCTGCCTAATGGGAATATTTATTGATTATTTCGCCCTCTAATATAAATCTTAGATGTACAGTATATCTTTGCAATTTCTTTTTTTTTTTTCCCACCATCTTCTGAACATGAGCCAGCATTGTGCCCAAACAGACAAGGAGGCCAACGGCATCCTAACCTGCACCTGAAATACTGTGGCCAGCAGGACTATGGACGTGGAAGTCCTCTTGTATTCAGCTCTGCTCTTGCTCTTGAGTAACGTGTTCCCTTTTGAGTCATTTACTACAAGGAGGATAATGAATTAAGCATATACAGAGAAAAGCAACAAAACTGGTGAAGGAACTAGAAAACAAGACTGATTAGGAATGACTGAGGGAGCGTGGGTTGTTTAATCTGGAGAAGAAGAGATGAAGAGGAGACCTTGTAGATGTCTACAGGAAAGACCTTAAAGGAGGTTATATATATAGAGAGAGATATCTCTATCTCTATCTCTATCTCTATCTCTATCTCTATCTCTATCTCTATCTCTATCTCTATCTCTCTCTATATCTATCTCTCTCTATATCTATCTATATCATCTATATCTATATCTATATCTATATCTATATCTATATCTATATCTATATCTATCTATATGAAGCAGATAGTCACAATTGTTATGAAAAAAAAAAAAAAGCAAAAGGGAAAACTCAAGTTTCATGATGTATAATTACCTAAAGACTTCAATGTGAAGGAAATTAGAAAATATTTATTTCCATGTTCTGGAAATAATAAATATTTAGAAAATGCATTGATTAGCGTTCAAGGATAAACTGTGAAATTGTATTTATCTGTGAAACTGATGAGAAGTCATTTCCATCTTAAGCAATTGTAGATGCTGACTGAACAGCACCTTTAAAATGCTAAAATTAAGACAGGCAAAACACATAGGATTTCTTGCAATTATAGCTTTGAAGATCTAGAAATGCTTCACACAATTATACTGTAGTCAGTTTTGCTGTTAATATTCATTGTGCTATAATCATTGTTCTAAAAAGTCTATGTGTTAAGTTGGTGAAAAAAATTTCCTCCATCCTTGGAAATGAAACATCAATTCAAATTTGGCTGAACTTACACTGACAGTGCTATTCTTCTAAAGTATAGCTTTTACAATATATTTCTGCATGAAGAAAAGCTGTCTTTTTTAGGGATTTGGATTGCTATTAATACAGCTAAAAACAGAGTTTGGTACCATGTATCTGTATCTATGATTGAATAAAAAAAAAAATCATACAATGGAATCACACCTTATCCTTTGCTCTCTGCCTTCTGACAAGCAAACTTCTATGAGTTATTCTTTGGGATACCATTCAGCTCCACAAGGTTTCGTGATAATATTCTTCCTGAAAATCCATCCTTCCATTCTGACACTCTTACCTTAACTGATTCATTAAGATCTGAAGGAAGGTAGTGATATACTGTGTCAAATAAAAGAAAAAACCCTGATTTTCCACTATGGGATGACAATAGCCATTGCTGGACCTGGGACCACAGTATAATGTCATCTGCTCTTTTCCTTCTAAAACCCATGGAAGCCTCAATTGTTTCCACACATTTCTTACAGTGTTCTTTGCTTTAAATACTGAGAATTATCCTACATGAATGCAAAAGCTGGATAGAAAGCCTTTAAAATACACTAATCAGAAATACTGCATGTTTCAGGCCTGAAAGATCACCCTTCTCTATAACCCCCCATCACAGAAATTAACAGAAATTAACAGATTAGACAGAACTGGGTTCAGTCCAGGTGGTTTTATTTGTTTCTTTGTTACTGCTGTCAGGAATTCCCTCTTCTGTGTGTGAGAAAGGAAAGTAAGGCATACATTGTAGTTTAAATAAGTTGTTCACTGTGAACTAAATTCAGAAGCATTTCTCCCTCATGATCATTACTTCAGAAAACTGGATTGGATTCTCAGGCTGTTTCACTTGCTAGGTAGATAAAGATCTTCAGTACTTATTTGGGACAATATTAACTTTGATATTGTGCTGCAGATGTGCTTCTTTTGGAGTACCAATACAAGCAAGGTTTCTGAAGATGTAGCATATGCAGCACTGTAGCATCTCCTTAGCCAAATAGTAAGCAAGAACATGGAGCAGGGAGTACAGAAAAGGGAGAAATATGATCTCTGTTACTGCAGTGGGCAGTAGTTTAACCCTGATGTATACACCGATTGTCCCTCTTTAGTCCTTTTGACAGTCACAAAGATAAAAAATGCAATACAGAACTTCTAAACGCTGCTGGGTAGAAATAAAATGCATTCTGGAGAGTATTGCTTTTAGAATAAATTGTGAAGGACTCAATATTTCAGAATTTCTTAGCCTTCACTTTCTTTTCTTTTTTGGGGGGGGGGGGGGGGGAACTACATTGTCATCTACACACAATTTTTGATGTAAATAATAAAATTAGTGCAATGTAATCTTTTCGATTCTAAGAAATAATAGCTACAACCTAAAAAACAGGCTGCTAGAGTATTGCATTATAGTGTTTTTTAAAAATGTGATAATAATTATTCTGAAGAAGCCCTGGATGACTAGTAAAGGAGGTTGCTTGTCACTGTTCATATATTAGAACAGAATTTGTCTTTCTCTACTATTTCTTAGGTATAATATCATTACATAGTTATGACTTCCCTGTGATGAATATTCTCCTGTTTTCTGAATAATTTGGCACCTGTGTTCTACATCCTAAGAAGTTTATGCTACGGAGTGCTAACCATAGTATTTCTGAAATTTCACCTACCTTTGGTTTACATACTCTGAAAAACTCTTACTCCTGTCTGTTTTCACGCCTAGCATATACAGAAAGCTCATTCCATCCTGCTTGCATTGCTAATCTGTTTACATCAATGAAAATATTGCTCTGTGATTGTATAGGATATGAATTTCAATGCCACTCAGAAAACATATACTGCCTTCTGAGTTAGTAAAGATTATTTTATTCATTGTAGGTAAACGGTTTGTTTCCAGTCTCAGTCCAATATTGAATTCTGTTAACCATGTTTCAGTTGCATTCAATGAATGATTTGTTTGCTGTCAAGTGGATCTATGCTCTGTCGTAGTCCACACAACATCTAGGGCTGTTTCAAAGACATATCTGTATATAGCAGATACTGAAGCTGCAGCAAACAGCACAGAAGTTCTGAATTGAGCTGAAAGGATGGAACTGATTCTCATGTCAGGACAATGCAGAAAGCTCCTAAAGGGGAATTTTTCCATGACAGAAACTGAGAGAAGAACATATAAAATATGATTCTGTTTATGCAGAAGAAAGTAAAAGAATGGTTTATTAGAAGGCCTGGATTTGAGAATGGTTGTTATGTGAGTGACCCTGAGAACCAGCTGATTTTGGACACTTGCTGGCAGATTACATTCAAGTAAAGGCAGGTGTAGATATAAAGTGTATAGTCATTGATTCTTTTCCATCTTTTTCCCTTTCTTAAGGTTCTGGTTTTGAACATAGATTTTCGTCTTATCCTGGAGTTTTTTTAGGAGATATAAATGACTGCAAATTTTCTACATTTCATTAGAGATACACTTTCTCAGGCAGTGATGAATATGTTAAGGGAGTATGTCCCTCTCTGAGCTAAAGACTCAATAGAAAATGATGGTCCCTCATGTGGCACCTGTCCACGGATTTGTAGAGGATATTCTGGGATTAGTGGCATGACTAGAAAGGGAATGTACCTATTAGCAGATAGCTTCCAGGGAGAATGTGGATGACATAGACAGCTATGATATTCCTTTTATCAATTTGGACTTACTTCTCAAATACAGACTAAAATTTTAAATCAGGACTCCTGAAATATTTGCTCATATTTGTATGATTTCTTATTTGAATTCTTTCCCTTATTGTAGGCCTGCATTGTACATTTTGTTTTCACTAACTAAAAATCTATTCTATTTGTGGTAGCATGTTTTGCGTTATTTGATTTCACTTGATATTATTTTTTTTTATGTTCCACCATATGGAAACAATTCAAAACAAAATTTATTGCTTACTTCACTTTGTTAATCTAGAGTAAAGGATGGTAGCTAATGTCTACATTCTTCTCTTACCAAAGCCAATGTAACCTAGTGGGTTTCTGCAATGTGAGACCTGATTACATAGACTCGCCTCTTCACCTGCTTGTTGCTGACAGTAGGCAAGGTGTGAGCCTCATTACTGATCCTAACACAACTGGGAAAGAACTGTGGACAGCAGTTCCAGAACTGAAGCCATATACAGTCATATATAAGTTGACATTGTCTTTAATTTGTCATGTTCATTTTGGATGGATTTGTTTATCCAGATTTTGCAGAAGTTTAGGAGCACACTCAGCACTGTAGGAAAAATGAATAAATGTTTTCCAAATAAATGAGAGGAAGAAGAGTATTTCTATAGTATAAAATACAAATCTATGAAGAGAGAGTGGTTTAAATGAAGAAACACTGTTAGCTGCGAGTATCAAAAACATTTCTTGTAACATTCTGTCTTGATTTATTTATCCTGCTAGTTTACAATTTCAGTAAATAATGTGGCTTTTCCATTCAGCAAGTATGCTCAAAGCTAGCTGGAGTCTAGCTACGTGCTCTTGCATTTACACCAGAGGCCAAGGGCTTACAAATGCACTTCTAACACTGTTATTTGTGAGTAAAGCAAGTTATACCACATGAGGGAAAATAAAACATATACTCTCAAGCCTTGACTGACTTTTGTCACTATGAATGTTAGTGCTTAGAAATGTTCATTTGCTGTGATTTTCTAAATGAGAGTACTGCTGTGAAGTAGGAATAAAGTATTATAGCAAGATGAAGCAGTTGTACGGCTTTCTTTTCATACTCTGCAAGCCCAGTTTCTCCATTCTTTTTCATAATTTTTCAAATGCTGCAACATAGTTATTTGCACACACCATTTCCAATGTTATTGTAATTACTTTTTATGTTGCCAGCAAGATTTACAGACCAGAGTCTAAGTTTTCCCTTTATATGTTTCTCACATTGAACATTGGTGTTACAACTCAAGCGGGAAACCTTCTGCACCCAACGTACAGGTGCCATGACACAATTTGATTTCAGTGGAATTTTTCTGCTCTCACAACTTAGGAGCAAAAAAAGAATTGTGGTTCTGAGCTATGTTTTCCTTCTTGTTTATTTAAGGTTTTGCCTAAAGGCCAGTTCCAGGCTGGATGTGGCTCTGGACAGCCTAGTATAGTGGTTGGCAGCCCTGCCCGTAGCAGGGGGGGTTTGAAACCAGATGATCATGATGGTCCTTTTCAACCCAAGACATTCTATGAATCTATGAATCTATAATTCAATATATAATCCAAAGTACATTGAGATATTAGATAGATTTCACTTTTTTTCTTTTTTTCTTATTTTAATCAAGCAGTATTCCAACCTCTTCTGACCTCCTTTCTGTTGGTTACTGCTGCTGTATCAAAGAAGTCACCTTTCCTTTTCTCTTTATTGTCATGGTAAAAATGATAAAAATAATGTTTTTCTGCTTTACTATGATTGCAGATAGAACTGATCCTATTTCCTTGTTTTTAGAAGAATACTGATTGCATTTTGTTCTTCATGTTGTTTACTGGCCATCAATATTGAAACAAACAACCTAACTAAACAATCCCAAACAGGCTTACTTCAAAAGAACGCTTAAAAGAATGTAGATGAAAGTCTGTTCTTGATATACTGGTAAAGATATGTTATTTAAAAACAAAAAACAAAAAAACAGCAGTCCTATATTTGAAAAATGGACTAAATGAACAAAGCTGTAAACCAATCCTTGCTTATTATGTAGAATAATGTTTTATTAGGAATACCTTTTTGACATATCCTCAGCAGAACTTGTTAAAATATTTTTCTGCAGTCAGTGGAGATGACTATTAAAAAGATGTCCATCAGTCAAAAGGATCACACACCTTCAGGCTAATTGTGTTCTGTGCATAAAAGAAAGCTGCAAAAACCTTTTCTTCACTCTGAACACTACTATCCTAAAATTCACGAAACAAAGACTAGCTGCATAACTTGTACATGAGATAGATAGGATTAAAGGAAATGTTATGATGTGGAATACCGATAACCTAAAATCATAAACCCATGACACTGTGCAGTATAAAAGGTTAACATAATCTATAGTCCCATATTAATTTCCCAGCTCAGTGAAATTGATTTCAGAATTCTACTTCTGTTCTAAGTATTAAACTAAATAATTAAAACTAGAGTTCACCTTGGACTTCCACATTAAGATTTCGTATCATAAAATAGATGCAAATAGAATCTGTAGAATTTCAGATTTATAAAACTCAAGTTTTTTCTTCCCAAATATATTTCCAGAATTTTATAACAACTTGTTTTCTCCCCCTGCCTGGACTGATCTTGCAAGTACATAAGTGAATAAGTAAGTAAGAATATACAAAAGTGGGCACACTAGCTGTGAATGTATCTTAGATATTTGCAAAGAACACTGGAATAAAAAAGAAAATATACAGGTGAATTAACTAATTAGAAAAAGAAAATAAAATTACAGCATGATACAGAAGTTAGTATATATGTCCTCAAATTTAAATGTAATTTTCAGTTATTCATGTAACTTGGTATTCTTTTTTTGATGTGCCCTAGCTCTAGCTGAGACAGCATTAATAGCATGCTGGTGTTTTCGTTGCATATGAGTGTTAAGTGCACACTTAATCCCAGAGCCAAACCACTTAGTGTGGCACAGCCTCTATGGTGCAGCAGCACAGGATGGGATGGAGACAGGACAGCTGTCCTGAATTAGTTCAGGGGTAATTCCACTCTGCACAACATCATGAGGAAAGCCATAAAGGTATCGGAGGCCATAGAGCTACTTAGGTGTTGCTGGGTGTCAGCACATGGTGAGATGTTATATTGCTGACAGTGTATTTGTTGGTGGGTAGCAAGTTATTGCATTATGGCATGTCTCTATATACAGTTATCGTTGCGTTTTTCTTGCCCATGTGCATTACGTGAACTTGTGCCCCTCACTGGGTAAAACGCAGTGATTATAGATACTAATATTTCAACGTACCTGTTGTGTCTCAAAGGAAAATAGAACCCAATAAAAGAAGAAGTGTGGATGAAGGAAGAGCATTCAGTGGAAAACAGGCAGATGAGTACTATCTTCTCAAGGCAGATAATATGGGACCATGCTTAATTTCCAATGAAATCATGCCAGTTTTCAAAGATTACGATTTGAGAGGACATTATATACAGAAATATTCTGCCAAATTTTATGAATATCTAAGAAAGCTTCATAAAGACAATACAGTGGAACTGAAAGAAGTTTGTCACCCCAGTTTAATCATTCAAAAATGTTAAATAAATTCTGTTATAAAAGCTAGTTACATAGTAACATCTGATTGCAAAAAAAAATCCAAACCATATACTAATGGTGAGTTTATTCAGCAATGTATGGAAAGTGTGGCAGATACAATAAAAAATGGATTTTTCTAAAATCTTTTTGTCTCAAAAGACTGTAGCCAGATGAACTAAGGACTAGGAAAATCTATTGAAAGAAATACGGAGAGTAAATCTGCTAGTTTCAGTTTTTTTGCTTTGGCATAGTAAGTAAGATAAAGTACTGATGGAACAGATATTGCTCAACTTGCCATTTTCATTAGAGATATTGATAATGGACATAATGTCACTGAAGAAATGTCTTCTTTGGAGTCATTGAAAGACACAACTAAATCTATTTGCTTGAAGCAGTAAAAAATATACGATAAATATATTTTCTTTAACCTTTGTCAACATATCTGGTGTAGATGGTGCCTTGGCGATGCTTGGTAAAAACGAAAGATTTAATAAGATTAATAGAAGACAGTGCAATTGCTGTCAGCAACTCACATTTGATGAAATATCTCTATATCAGACATCAAGAAGATTTATTTGTGAAAGCTTCATGAATGGATGATGTCTTGCAAATTGTCATCAAAACTGCCAGTTTCATTAAGTCAAAGGGTCTGAAGCATGCAGGAGTTCCTTGAAAGTATAGATGCTAATTACTGGGGCCATCATTTATTTTTCTGAAAGAAGGTGGCTAAGGCTGGTTAAAATGATAAAAAGACTTCATGGTTTTTGAAATGAAATGTGCTTATTTACAGAATCAAAAAGGAAATTTGTGCCAGAATGGGAAGATTAAAAATGGATTTAACATTTTTGATGGATTTGACTGTTCATTTAATTGAGTTAGGGTGAAAATTAGCTATTTTGTGCTATTTTTCAAACCATAACAGTGTTTGAAATGAAACTTAAATTATGGCAAACTCAAGTTATGGTGAATAACTGTATGAATTTTGATGTATTGGCTAAACAATGTCCTGTGAGCAGCAAAAAAATGCATCAGTGCTATCTGTTTTGCTAAAGGAATTTGAGATTAAGCTACAAGATTTAAAAAAAAATCATCAATTTTTAAAATATATTTGTGACTCCATTTTCCATTGACATAAATACATTACCTGCAAATTTTCAAATGGAATATAGAGAGTTGCAGTCACACATTTGATTCTAAGGAAAATTGTCTATGTCTCTTTACCAGACTTTTGTAAGGCCTATCTTAACAGAGAAAAATATCCCTCACTTCACAATCACACCTTGATCATGACATCAATTTTTGACAGTACTTGCATTTGTGAACAGTTATTGTCAAGGATGAAGCACAGGAATAGTAATATTTCATCAAAAATATCTGATGAACACCTTGACAACTCATTAAGAATAGCAACAACATGCATCAAACTAGACATTGTCACATTAGTTTCACAAAAACAGAGTCAAATATCTGACTACTTGCATGCTATTTTTCCCCACTGTTTGTTATGATTTAGTAAAAAATACATTAAAAATAGATTTTGTTACTTATAAAAATATAAAAATAAAAATAAGTATGTTACATATCTTATGTATGTCTCAATACAACAAGTAAAAACACTGAACACCCATGCACTAAAGAAAAAATGTAAAAATTTGCTTCATACTTCAAATGATTAAAAAAAACCAATCAAACACCACTTGCCTAAGAGTAAAACACACTTCTGGTATCAGCAAGATACTGGTACTGTACTTCTGGTTTTGCAGTTCATGATTTGATACTTTTTAATTAATTAAATTAAATTAAATTAATAAATAAAATAATTTAATTAAAATAATTAAGAAGTGTTATTAACATCCTTCTGTTTTTAGTGTTGGTGATCTCTATATGTTGTATCAAAAGATAAAAAGAAATAAACTGAACTTTTACATTCAGAATCAAAGATAATTTCTCTTGATTTTCATCATGTCATCTATTTTCATAAAATCTTGCCAAGAAGTGTCTTTAGGATGTAAACCCTTAGGCAAAGTATGAATAAAATTGCCAATGGATTTGATAAAAATTGATATATGTAGTTTAATGTTCTACATTTCAAAATTGAGTCGTGATAAAAATGCTACATTCAGAGTTTAGTGTATACAATTACTGACCTTACCACAATCACTCCCTATGGCAAAACTACCTTCAAAAATCCAAGGAAACTGAACGTAATTTGATATAACATCTAAGTGAGGAAATAAAGTAGAAAAGAAACAACACAACCTATTAGTTATGGGTAAGTCTACATCATAAATCAGGTGCAGAAAAAGGGGTCAATGCAACTGCAACTGCATCGTATTTTATCTAAGTCACAGAACAAACTGCATTTTTTCACCTCTTTCATATTCTCTGATCCCATTAAATCCATTTGCTCATACCATCCATCCAGCTGCATGAATGTGAGCAGACCTCAAAGAACATTGTAATAGAAATTTTTTTTTTTTTTTTTTTTTTTACAGAAGTCATCTTTCCAATAGGAATACTGTAATTTGGTAAAAGGATAAGTAAGCTAGGATGTAGCAGTCTCTGAAAAATTTCCAGAATATTTGCTGGCCTTTCTGCCTTCCACAGTTGACAGGGAGGCTTCAGACAGAGAAAAGATAGATACAAAGAAAGATACACATACATACACAGAAACAAAATGAAAACTTTCTACTATTAATAGAAAGTTATGTGCCAAAATAGAGACACATAAATTATTACAAAATATCAAAGTCCTTGTAACATGGCAAATTCTGATACTTGAGTATAAAATATCAGTTAATATATTGTTTAATAAAGGAGTGCTTAATTAAGCTTCATTTTTTCTGAACACACAAAAAATGCCTGTTAGAAAAGGAGCTGCAAGTAGATGCATCAAAGAAGCATGGGATTTTTTTTCATACAGGATGCAGTTCTATGCATATGAAGATTTCTTTTTCAGAAAGGTAATTGTACTGTAAGGGAAGAAGTAGAGAAGGAGGACAAATAAAATGGTTATAGCCTGATCTTTGTTTATGGGAACATTTTCCCACAACAATCTGTGGAACCATGATTTCCATTTTTCCTTAAAAATCAGTCAGACAACATAGCTCAATTCTTCCTTGTCAAACATTTCACCAATGCCTCATTCTGTAGACAGTTTAATAAAATATATTTCACCCTTAGCATGTTACTGAAGTTGTGTGTTATTTTCTGTCTCTTTGAGGTGACATTTGCAACAGCGAAAGGACCTAGTGAGTAGCATCACTATCAGGATTGTTAAGTACTTTCTTTCTGCCTAACTTACAGTACATACAAAAAGAAAACGTCTCACACTGTTTCCTCTTGAGAGGATCACTGGTGATAGCTTAACAGTTGACGCTTAAAAGGTGTGTGAGTATGTATGTGTGTGTTGGCAGTCTATACTTATCCTTCATGTCAGTCCTGAACAGAGGTGAATAACCCTATAGAAGGAAGAGTTATTATTGTGGCCATTACTGTACATGCCAGAACCATCACTGTCCTCTGAACGTGTGTGATACATTTTTAGCCTTGTTACTAGTTAGATCTTTAAATAGGAAAGCAGTGTCTCTTGGCCTGGGATGAAGACCCCAGGTCTTCAGGTTCTTCAAGCTGAATTCTAGTGGCTGAACAGGAGAAATCCCAGCACCAGAACTGCTGAAGACAGTTCTGAAACTTCCCTTCATTCTACAATGTACAAGACATTATTTTGAATTTACTATAGTGAACTCAGTCTTTCATATCTTTTTAATCTTCTCTGCTTCCAGTAAGTATTCCCTTCTGAGGCTCCTGCTCAATCTTAAGCATAAGTAATTATTCTCGTCCTTCTATCATCTTGTCTTAATTTTCATGAAATGATCTTTTCCAAGTTCTCCTCCTTACTTTTTAACTGTTAATTTTGAAGGCAAGCAAAACAGACAAAAAGCAGTCAAACTTTCTGTCACATCTTTAAGCAGTTTCTTAGTTGTTAGAAATGAAATTCACTGTAAATCCATTCTGCATATAAAATGTAGCACTTCTATATTACTGTAACTTGACAGTCAACATTATTTTTTTTCTTTTAGCTTGAAATGTATTCACTTGGTGCCAGTGGAATTGTATAGCGTTATTTTTGTTCCTCTATTTATTTTACATATTTGGTGGTGTAAAATTTTTCCCCCATTGGTAAACTGCTTTAAAAAAAGGCTTATCAAAGAATGTTGAAGTGTGCAGAACATGATTTAAATGACTTTACCCAGTTCATTTTCAGCAGCCTTGATTTTTGAATAAATCCCCTCTCAAAATTAGAAGAGGTCAGTGGCAAACCTCAATTGTCTGAAAGCTGAATTAACACACTGGAGCAATCTATTTTGGCAGATGTGCTCATCCAGAAAATAGATAACACAAAATTAAATGATTTTTTTCTTATTGCATAAGACAAATTTAAGCCACTCATAACATCAATTTATAGAGAAGTTCCAGAGTTATAAATTACTTTACTTTATAGGCAACATGAAGCAAACACATGGACAAAGGTATTTGGAAAGGTGTTTATGAGTCCTGTAAAAGTGCTGTAATAAAGTTCTGAGCAATTTATTCTAGGGTACTTTGTCAGTACTGATAGGTATTCCTGGAACAAGAGCCCACCTTCAAATACTGCCCACCTGTGTGAAATGAGTGGTTTTCTCAGCTTTCTATACAGCTTTTATGCAGTCCTAACTTTTTAGCTGATACTCTCTTTTTGTTTGTTTGTATTTAAAAATGAAATTTGAATGACTCTATTATTATCTACCACATAACTTAAAAGAAAAATAATCCTATTATTAAATGTTCGTGAATGTAAAAACCTTAATACTTCACAAGCTATTCATTACAGATTTAGATAATAAATTAATGCATATCCAGAATAATTTTACACATTCCTGAAAATAAATATGAGTAAAAAGGATCTGAAAAAGAAAAAATTACCCTTTTTGGTGACAGATCTTTACCTCTAACCAGTGCTGTTGTAACCTCTTGGACAGTTCTGCAAGCATTACGTAGGTCTCCACTTCTCACTGTTCAGACTCACCGAGTAACACAACTCAATTTTTTAAAGTTGCCATACAAGATTTTTGCTTCAGGAAAGTACAGTAAATGACAATCATAATGCTGACATCAAACAGAATTCAGAAAATCCTAAATGCCAGCTCCAATTGTAATTAATGTATTGCAGACTTTCTTAGCATTGCACTTGAATCTTTTCTTTTTACTTTTCAGGATCTTCTTAACTAAATATGACTGGTCAGGATAGTATATTCTCCAAGACTACTTCCATTAAGGACTGTTTTGATAATCTATTTACAGGCTGTATAAAATACAAGGGAAAGTTTTGATGTTGATTTATTTACTGAAGCTCATAACTGCTATAGAGTGGTAGAATATCTTTGTTAGTGACCCACTCATGATGCCTGTTGGAAGTATATTACAGAGCTAGATATGTTAATACAATCATCACTGATTGAAATATGCATTTAATTTTAAAAATTTTACTTATCTCTGGATGCTTCTTTGAATGCTGTTTGAAGTTGTACAAGAATTTGCGGGGATGTGCTGAAAATTACCAAAACAATTTGGCTTCTGTGAAATTAGTTCACTACTTGTATGTGGGGATTCTATTTCATTTATTTCAGAATTAGATAAATAAACTTGCAATTACATGGTTTTTTATTAAAGGTCCCTAACTCTCCCTATGCCCCTTTTCAAACTGTGAGTCTAGATCATGCTGGAAATTGAAAGGACAGAAGAATTTTTCCATTAGACAACTTCAAAAGTAAAAATACAAAAAATCACTACCACCATCGCAGGTTAAATAGAAGACTATGAACAAAAGTGACATCTTTCCGTTATTCTTTAAATTTTAACATTATTTCAGTAACAGATTCCATTTTACTGTATGTTACAGTAGCAATTATTTCCAAAGAACTTTGCAAAAGCATAATTCAACATTATGGCAATACAGATGAGATCAAAGTATATGATACATCTAATACACATTCAGGTTTCCTTATATTTGCCATAGGAATCTTCAGATAAATAAGATTTGCCTAATGTATATTTCACTTTTCAAAGATGGAAATACTTCTGGTTAAACTTCACAGTACTGTCCAATCCACTGACATTGCTGTTGAGTGAATGGAGACTGCTAGTTGATTTTGCTTTTCAGCTTTCGAAAATCTCAACTTTTAACTGGTAAAAACCTGAAATATTTAATGAACTGTTTATAAAACCTTTATTTTTAAAGCCTGCAGTATTTTGTATGTGCTTCATGAATGAGAATATTGAAGACATCATACAGTAGAAATTCACTATATTAATTTAGTACTCTGCAAATTTTAAATGGTAGCTTAGAGTAGAGTAAATGCAGTAGGGTAAATGAGAAAATTGATTTAGGTTCTGCAGAAATGTTTAATTAGCCCACCCTCTGGCCTGCCTGATATATACCCTTCAACTTAAAATTTTGTCACAGTTTTTGGCTATAAATGAACCTTGATCTGACTAAATGCTAAGTTATCAGACTTCATAGCCATTTGGCCTGTTTTTTGTTGTTGTTGTGGGATTTAATTTTTTTTTATTTTTTATTTCCATTATGCTTCCAGAATCTCAAAGGCCTTTTGCTTCATAAAATTTATTGCATAAATTAAAGAAGTGGGATTATTAGTATTTTTATTAAATAAGCAGAACTTCTTCAGAAGTTCATATCGACAGAAAAGAAAACCAAAGTATCTGAGTTCTGTGCAGAACTTCCTAGAGTCATAGTAACCTGGGCAGGCTGAGAAGGAGATTAGTACTGGCAAGATCTCTGTTGTTCAGCTCAAAATGAGTGTTAGAAGTTAGGACCTTTTCCCATTTTTCTCACACAGTTCCATAGTCTAGCCTCTACTCAGTCTGGCCTGACCTACCCAGTCCTGACTTAATAGTTTACCAGAAACTCTGCAGAAAATGCCAGCTATCTGTGGCCTTCATAATGACAGTACTCAAAAGTGTATTACGAGCTTGTCAGTTCTGAGAAGCCCTATTGTAAGGAATATTTAGGTGGAGAATAAAGGTTACAGTATCTTTACCAGGAAATGTGAAGCAGGATAAAATTTCTAAGACATATATAAGTAAAACTTTTCAACTTTAGGAATAAAACAGAGAAATGAAAGGAAAGATGAATAATTTATGGTGAATCTATGTTTGAGATGGAAAGTCTTATCTTAAAAGCCTCTTTGGTTATTGTGACTGGCCTCATCAATCATCAAAATAAAAAGTGAGGCTGTAGAAGTAAGTACCCAAACTCAAGGAAAGAGAAGAAATGCTTCTCAATGGGAGGCATGCAGCTTTTTAACAGGGTACAAAAACAAACAAACAAACAAACAAACAACAACAAAAAACTCTGCTTTTTTTTTGCTCTAATGAATATCATTTGTCTCATCACCTCTTCAGTCAAAATTGCTTTCATAACTTGATAATCAAAAGTGTGAAAATTGACCACATAGCTTCTAAAAACCTACTATTAAATATAAAACACAACAATAGTTGCAATATAGTCTCTAATTTTTTAACAACTTTAGAGAAACACAATTTTTTATTTAATTCAAATGGCCGTTACTTGACATTTATTTGACAATGCAGATGTATTTGAAAGATAGCAAAAGAGGCCATGGTCACAGAATTGAATTACATGCATTAATTGGCTCTGTACAATAAAAAGGAAAGTTGTCTATTGTAGGCAAAATACTACCATCTTCATTACAGTTCAGAAAGAAATAGTTATTTGTATATTTATTTATGGTGTATAATTTTTTTCTCTTTGGGAAATTTAATCCTCAGTGACATTAGAACTAGTAAAATGGAAGTCTCTGTAAACTTCATAACATAAAAGCAAGGGGATAGAATTCTTTCTAATGAATATAAGAGGACCTTGGAGTTCATTATCCAGGACAATGTTGGTAGATATGAAATGAGAGAGATTCAAAGGGAAATTGAATGCTTATAAATATATTGAGACTTTACATGCAATAACACATAGTATTATACATGTTTCAGACTTCAAATTAAACCTAAGTTACAGATGCTCAGTACATGGCCATCTCCTTCCCCAGGCACTAAACAAGGTGATCGGGATGTTGGCAGCAGCAATGGTAATAGGACAAGGTTTTACGGAAAAATAGTTTTATCACAGTACACTATAGATTTTGGGTGAGTGGAGGAAGAGGTGTTTCTCTGAACTTTTTCTACTGACCTTTGATGGAGAAATGGAACCTATGCTGCTGCTTTTCATATGTGATTGCTTTGCTCCACAGTGAGAAATAAACAGATAACATTTCCTGATGTGATTTATCAGAAACAGAAAAGCTGAAATATGCCCACAATTTTCTTGTATTTGAGAAGCACTTCTAGATCACTTCACCAATTAATTTCTTTAAAAAGTATTCATTAAAAATTATTCTTTAAAAATTATGTATTTAACATAGTCCTCTTTATAAAATCCATTAATGTTATGAAGCAAGAATAGATACACATTCAAACAGGTCTCACAGCTACTAATGTTTAATTAAGTGGTCATTAGATAATCCATCTTCCATGGATGTTCTCAGTATTTAGACTTGACAGACTATTATTTTAATGGATAATAGATTACTTAATCTATTAAGTTGTTCTAGAATAAAATTTAGAATTTATTGCTTATGGATTTATATCAAAAGTGGGGCAAGATAAGCATGTTTAGAGATTATTAAGCTCGAATGAATGTTTTCTCATTCCTAGGGCTTTGAATCAAAACTTTAAAAAACTCACGATTCAGTTTTACAGTTATGAGATAAACTAGAAAGTCAAGTATAACACATTCGACAATTCTGAGAGTATCAGAATTCATTGCAATCTTACTGTGTCAAGCATCGCTCTTTTAACAGAATTAAGACTTCAGGAAAAAAAAAAAAAAAGAGGCTTAAAAAAAGCATTTATGAAAGATTTCAATGTACATCATATCAGTTCTATGAAATAAGATGTTAGATCAACTATTAGTTTTCTATTCTTTCTTTTATTGCAGTGCACCCTTTTGTGTTTTACCATGAAAAATGTTAATTTTTCCACACATTTTTCAGAAGAGTTGGGAATAAGTGTATATTTAATACTACTGGATGACGAAAACATGCCAGTTTTTCTTGGTACTGGAAGATAAAATAATGTTTTGAGAATACTTTTGGCTAATTTTGGCTGTCTGTGGTTCACACGCTACTCGTGAAAAACTATATAAATCAGTGATATCCATCAGGCGGCAATAATGTGATCATACAGGTCATCTTCTAGCAAAGATTTTTGGTGACTGCATCACTGCTCATGGTACAATAAGTAAACAGAGAGCAAAATCATTTGATTTAAAAGGCATACTGAAGAATGTATCTGGCTTTCAAGTCCACGAGTAAAGAAACTACATTCTAATTCAAAATCAGTTGAAAAATAAATTATCTATTCTGCAAGTTCTTGAAATAAGTTTACTTTTGCTTTCTGAGAACATTACCCGTTCTTTTCCCTAGCTTGGCTTTTCCTAAGCTTAAAGATAGTCACAATAACTCAATTAGTTATTTATAAGACCGGTATTGTAAGTGACTCTATTTTAGTCAACTAATTATGACAAAGTTAAGCATCACAAACAAAAGAGCATACTAACATTGTCCTCAGAAATAGGAAAAAAAGGAAAACAGTGAATTAATTATCTTTCTCTTGGGGCAAGGAATGTTAACGTATCTGTCAATCATTTCAAAACTATGACCACTCTACAGTCTCCCTAGGTGAATTTTTAATTTATATGCAATTATATTACAGATGTACCTACATAATTATGTTTTTTAATATCTCTCAACATTTTTAGCTTGTTGCAGAAAGAGTCTTTTATGAATAACTCTGTTATAATTTAATATATATTTTTTTGCCATCAGATCGTCTGTTTTGCTGCATTTCCTTAGGGAGCCATTGTTGTACAAATTCTAAGTAAATTAGGTTGAAAGAAAACTAATAGTGAATCATGCAAACAGATCTTTGCCTATTAATTGCAATGAACGTTTGTTAGCTCTAAGTTTGTAAATACTATAGGAAAAATGCTAATTTTAAGCTTTTATCATGTTGATATGAATGATACATTAATTAAGCAGAATACCAAGTGGAGTTCTTTGTACATATACTGAATGAAAAAGAGACATGTGAAAGTCAAACACTGAAGGAGAAGATGTATGTAGTTTATTCCAAAAGTAATTTCTATTACTTATTTACATGGAAACTACAACTGCTACAGACACAATAACACTATTTGATAGAGCAAATTCCAAGCTACAAAACACTATTTTTCAACAGTCATTACCATTACCTTTGCAATTTCACCAGTGATGAACAAGAGCCTTCATGACATGCTCGTAAAAAAAAAAAAAAATTGTACAGCAGAGGAATGATCTGTCACTGTCACTGCCACTCTCACCATTGCTGAACTGCACCACCCACTGCCTCTCTGTGTTCACATTCACTGTTTGCTCCCCATAAACATTTGGCATTCATTGATGAATGTCAGTGCATGCAATTTTTTTTTCCACATGGAGAAATTCAATGATATACATTTGCTCGTATGCACTTCCATGTCAGGTACCATTTTGTCAGACTGCCCCCCTGCTGCCGTCTGTTGCATGACTACAAAATGTAGTGGAATATTGTCTGGGAGGTTCAGCCTCTACTGGCATACCACCAAAATCTGCCTATGATATTGTGGGTCAGCACAATAGGAGGCATTACTTTTGGAGCAGCACTCGATAGGTTGGAAAAGTTTTAAGCCAGAGCAAAACTGCCTTATCAAAGATCTCAAAAATATGGTCTCCAGGAGACACAAACACACTCAAGTCTAGAGCTCCTGTTTGTTAGCAATCAGTGATTCTGTTCATAACATCCTGGATTAAGCAGCTCCTGCTACAATTTCACACTTGGTGACTACTTTGTCAGAGCTGTCATATGCTAAAAACTGTATGCATCCTGACCTTGAAGTGTACTCCTAGGTACTAGATGACCAGACAGACAATGTGGCCAAGTGTTGTCTGGGTTAACTGTCATCCAGTGAATTGTGCTGCTGGATGACAATAATTGTCATTGTGACACATGAAAGAAACAGAAAGTTTTAGATATGGTATAGATGCCTTTTTTAAAAGAAAATAACCACTTTTGATGGAGATTGTGAGCAAGTTTATAATAGATATGACAAAATGAAAGACACATACATTTAAATTAAAAAAATAAATGTATACTGTTAATATTGTGTATCAATGAAGTTAACAAGTTTTCTGTCATTGAAGACATTACTCTGGACAGCAGTGAATGGATTTGGCATGAAAAGTGGAGATGAAACTCAGCTACTGTGGATGATGTTTTTGGAGCAAAAGTCAGACCATTTTGTCTTGCAATGTTTTACCACACAAAGAGGACAAGAGATTCCCTCTTTCTGCCTATATGAGTTAGAAAATCCACTAGCGCCGTAGGACACTGGCTTTTGATGTTCTGTGCTTACACAGTGCTTTGTAAGTCAGATACCTGATTTTGAACAAGGTCCATAAGTGCTGTGATAAATAATAAACAAGCAATAATAGCAGAAAGAATGAAGATGATATAGCATCAGAAAGGTATTTTCTTCTAGGATTTAGAAGAGTGTAACTTCATATCTGTCAGTGGAGAGAAATAGTTTTTCATAACAAATTATTCTGTTATGAGGAAAATTTGCCTTTACTCCAGGTAAATTTTCTTCTATGCTACTATATGTGATGTCTATTAGACTGTCAATTCTGAGTAAATTTATGAATTCAAGAAAACTGATTTGTTATTCAGATACTGTTAAGACATTCTTTTCTGTGATTTTGGAGATTACTGGTTACTCCCACAAATGTGATAGGGAACAGTTTAAAATAAATCAAAGAAAGTAGATTTTTGTTTTGTTCTTTCTAAACAACCGTCTTTCTTCTGTCAGTGTAGATGGGAGAAGATTTTTTCATAGTCTAAATGTTCAGACTACTGAGATTTCCATTGTCACTGTTTAGTTCTGTTTTTGTTCCTAGTGAGAATCCTGTTATTTTTCATCCTCACCTGATGATGACTTTTCTGTTATTCATCTGGTGCTGCAATTTTTACATTTTATTCATATTCATATAATGAAAAACGCTCTTAAGTGAGGTTTCTTTACCACCACAATATCCAACTTTCAACAGAGCATGGATCATTGTGCTATTTCCTAAGAAATATTGCTCATTAAGCTGGTCATATTTGCAGGTCTAATTTGCTCTCCATGTGCGCTTCTAACTATAGCTTTTCTGAGTCACTGAGAGAACCTGCCTTTCTTCTCATCCACAGTATTTAGCATGGCACACTCTGGGTCCAAACAGATTAGACCAAATTGGGAGAGCTATTTAAATCACCCCCTGCTTAATAGGTGCAAAGTTTTTAATGTATCCCATCCTGAGACATTAGTGTTCTTCTCTCTGTACTCTTATGGTTATTAACAGTCCATGTACATTTCAATATCAGATGCAGCAGGAATGTCTTGTTTTTGCCCAGAGCATGTAACCATGGTTATGTAGTCTTTTCAGCTATGCACACATAGGAACATTAATCTAAACAGTGTACAAAAAAGAAATGACTTACAGAAGTACATCTGAATGGCAGACATACTTAGTCTTGATAACATTCAAAGCTGATTTCTCAAGCATTTTTTGTTCATTATGATGTTTGCCCATTATGAGAGTTGTCTATTCTTAGTTGTTCTAGAATTTACTTAATAGACATTTTATGGTGGAAATATAGAAATATACATGCCAATTGACATATTGGCTGTCAACTCTACACATTATTGGCTACACTATAGTAGGTTTCAGCCACTACGATGAAATTCAGAGATGTGAAGATTTGTCCAGTTTCTGCCCCTTCCTCTTTTAACTTTACAAAGTCACAGGAATAAATAATTGAAAGTTTACTAGCAGCTACTCTTTAAATATTCATATAAGTGGAAAACATAATTTCATAATTTTTGAAACTATGTGAAGACCAAATACATGGTTTCCTCCAAACACATTAATATTTTGATATTAGGCAGATCAAGTCACCAACTGATTTTACATCAACATAAGACACCATAGTGAGATATTTTCCAGGATGATTTAGCAAACTCTGAGAAACATTTAATATGTCCTCTTTTTACTACTATCTACAATCTATTATTCTACAATTATTATGATAATATCTACAAGATATTTTCATAAGATATACTGTACTAATTTTTGTGCTCTTTCTTATAAAAATGCTAAGCTCAATGCTACTGCTCCTTAATTGTCTAATGTCAAAAAAAATTGAATGCTAATATAAAGTCATCTTTAGATTTCTTTTTTAGATTATTCACCTTCATAAGAAAAATTAGAACTGGTCAATGCAAGTAAAGATAAATGACTTCAGGCAGCTGCTGAGAACAAAACTGAAAACAGTTGGAGTATAGAATTGTTCTTCAAAGCCCTGAAAAGGAAGCAAGCATTTTTATCCCAGTTCTTATTCCTGCTCCCTACTAAAAAAGAAATTATTCTATTTACAGAATAATGAACTATATTTAGAGTATTACTACTTTTTTATAGTGTTGTGTCTAAAAGACACTATCCATACCTCTATGAGTTAAATTCATTATCAATAAGCAAAACACTTTTCCTTTCTAAACAAGTTATTTTCAAAATGGCATATACATTCCTTTAAAATCTGTCACAGACGGCTAAATACATCTGAACAAATTAATGAATATCTGCCCCAGTTTTTCCGATAACCTGCCTGACTAAGATTTAATTAATTTCCTGTGATTCACAGCAGCCTTTTTCCACTTGGATACCTAAGCTAGTAAAACAGTACTTTCAAATGCTGGTAGTATATATCAGAATGCAGGGAGAGCTGGTGTCTCCATATGGGCCACATTCTGGGAGATGTAGGGAGCTGCCCCCGGAGGTGGCAGGGAGCGATGGCGCTTGGCCATGCTGAGGTGGAATCTTGGGAAAGGAGAAGCCTAGTAGAAGATCAAACCCCAAAGGCCTAAACAAAAGGTCAGATTTACTCAACTACTTTTTATCCTGTAGTGGTTCGAGCATTTGCTCTGGAGATGGAATATTTGGTTTCACACTCATTTCTGACAGCAGTAATTTAGGCTTATTTCCTGAAAGCACTCTACTGCATTGTATTTTCAAGTGCAGACTCTCTGACTGATGCAACACCGTTCATAGTATCAGCTACTGTGAACAACCTCTTCTGCCAATAGTTCTCTTCAGTATTATTATGGTTCTTATTTTTCCCCAAGTAAAGGTATCCTGTACTTTCACCCCAAAACTGTTATACTGGGAACAAAATCAGTATTTTTAATTAATTCTTTTCTTTCTTCCCCCCACCCCCTAGAAGATCTACAAAACCTTGAATACATTTTTTAAAATTATTTTTTATTTCCTAGCAATGGAATACAACAGTGGTTTAATTTGTGTTCAGTTATAATAATCAAGTTTCAGAGTAGTTGATCTGAGAAGACTCAGAAACATTTAGTGGCTGCTTCTACACTCTCACTGCAAAGGTACGGAACTACTGACTTTAGTAATCTATGGATCTGTGTCTAGGAGGAAAGATAATATTTTATTTTTCTTCTCAGTTTTTCTTAGATGGATAAGTAGGTTAAGCTATTCTTTATAGAATAGTGAGTAAAAAAATAAATTATACTATGTGATAAATAATGGACTTTCTCTGAATGTTTGCTTGGCTGATATTTGTGAGTATCTGAAAAATATTCCAAAGGAAATCTGTTCAATATTTGAAGCTCATTAAAACACTCTATAAATATTCCAGATCTGCACTACTTTCTGTAATTTCTTTTCTTGTCTTTATTTATTTATTTATTACTGGTAATTTACCTTATTAATTAACAAATAAAAAAGAAGATCTTGTAAAGGAAAGTATAGATAATTTTTGAAGATATTACAGTTTTCACACTCACACTACAAAGTTTATAGGAAAATGAATAATCTTTGGATCTGAAAAAATCATATCTACTGGTATAAAACTACGTTGGCAATTTTCTTTTCTGTAATGATTGCCTTGGCTCTATGTGGGATGAGATTCATGTTTTTATTTTTAACAGTCTAAAGATTTAACAATGTTTTTTTGGCAGAAGGATAATATAGATTAGACCAAGGGGTTGTAGTAAATAAGGAGACATCTTTATAAAATCTTTAATTTCTTTTTTCAAACTTTCATTGTATTTCCTGTTACTTCACAGGTTATTAATATGAATGGACTTAATAGTCTCCCTGTGTTGCAATTAAGTTTCTTTTTGTCTGCATCAATAGTGGCTATTCTTGATGATGTGTATTTTGATATACTTCTGTTCTTGTAATACTCTCGTATGAGGTGGAAACTTCAAGTGATGCTGTATCCCCTCAGCTTGGGTACTGAATCACAGATGGAAAGGGTCTTGCACACATGTAGTTTAAGCTTTTTTGTCATTCAAAAGTACTTTTAAAAATAACTAGTATCATTTATCAATATCTTTTTTCCAGTAATAAGTGGAAGCTCTAAAAATTTCCTTAGATTATTTTCTCATGTTCCTACAGTTCAGGAGAGTCAGAGGAGGATCTTTATACATACATCTTTATATCTTTTCCTATACTGCCACTGAGTTTTCATTAATTTAAGATATGGTTTCTCTTAATATCTTTAGGAAAATATTCTGAAGAACTACTTTTAAGGAAAAATTATCATCTACAATAACACTAATCACGAACTAAGGTCGTCAAAAATATATTAATGATAACATAATTTAAATATATCAAAGGTCCATGTATGTCAGAAGAGATTTTTTTTGAGGCACTGTAAGAATTACAGAATCCAACTACTAATGTATTTTTTTGTTGGTTTTTAAAGAAATATTTTTTCCTATCCTTTGTCATAGCAAACTATATTCATAAGTTTATGTTTAAAGTTTAAGGAAGCTTAAATGCTGCAGGTAAGAAATTAACATGTGATACTTCATTTTCTGGTTCTGCATGGAAAAATCACAGAGTGAATTCCAGTATACATTCTTCCTCTCTTAACTTCAATACTTAACTGGATGCAAAATGCTGATATTAACTTGTGGCCTAGCATAATTTTATTAAGGAACATTGTTGTGAAATTCTGCCCTCAACTCTACTGGAATGGTTCTATTTTTACTATCACATCATTTATCTGATAGGAGGAATTCTATTTTAAAGTGACTATGAATGGATAGTCTAATCCATTCCTAGACTAATTCAGGAAGTCTGAATGGCTTTGTCAACAAAACCTGATACACAAGAAAAGCAATCAAAAAGGCCTTCTCGTAATCCTAGTTCTAGATATTTTCCCATGTAATATGGAGAGAGTCTTGGGAAAAATTCTCATGAGGATGCTTGAAAACTTAAATGAAACTCCCTGCTGACAGCATATTAGTCAGAACTTCAACTAATATATTTTGTTTAATTCTATTGTGCTTAATGGACCTATGTTGATTTATAACATCTCTGAAAAGAGTCTTGAGAAGCTGGGAGATTTATCCTGAATATGTGGTTTGATAGAGTGAATAGCTGAAACATTAGACACCATGACAAATACCTTCGATATTCTAAAAGAAAGAATTAGAAATAAAGAAAGCGTCACCTACAAATATAACAAAATCCAACCAGTAATCTCACCTTCATGGCTCAGGATTTTTTTTCTTAAACTATACCATGAATGTCAGCATGTTTGGGTAAATTTGAGGGCAGAACCAAAAATAAACGTTTGTTCTGTTGTGTGGAATAATTAATCTTAATAAGTATTAAACTGATTATTTCAGTCAGATAAATGTGAATATTTTGCCAACCAAATTTCAAATGTGTACATATTCCAATTTGTTGAAAAAAAAATGCTGTGATATTTTTCTCATCCACATATGACAAACCATTTTAAATTATATTTTACTTAATTATTTAATTATTACTTAAAATCTAGAGAGATGGAAAAACTCTTGCAAATTAATTACAATAGAAATATTTTCAATAATTTTTACATAGTGCTTTTTCTCTGGAAAAAAAGTTATATTCAAAAAGAAATTTTTAGCTGAGAGAAATGCAAAGTTTAAATTGTTCCAGTACAGAAATCAGAAATTAGATGAGATTGTTATTGGGTAACAGACACTTGCATATTTGTAAATGTACTCCATTTCAAATACGCATAATTTCAAATATAAATTTATAAAATGATAATTTAGTGTCTGATTTTGAAAATCTTTCTGTAGACATGTTGCATGAACATACTTTGAAATTAAGCGAATATTTGAACATTTGAGCAGAAGTAAAGGGAAATTCCCACCTCAGAAGTTTTATCTCACCTGAGAGATTCAGTAAACCTTTGTAAGTAAGTAATGTTTATTTATATAAAAAAGAACAATTTGACTTTAACACCCCAGTGGAACAGGCAAAGATATGACCAACTCATTGAAATGTATAATGGAATGTGGAGATTCTGAATTAGAAATTGCAAAACCTTTGTGATGTTAGTTCTGGAGGAATATCAGAATCCCATGCTCACTTTTTTCTGTCCTGTAATCTTATTCATAGTTCTATTTATGTACATACTTACTTTCATGTATATAATATATAAGTATACTTCCACACAATGAATATGTTATGTTCAGTCTAAAAACACAACTAGAAAATGTTCTGAAGACAAAGAAATAAAGGGATGTTTGCTTAGTTTTTGTGTATAGTCATGCTTCTTTTCTTGTTTGTAGGGCTATTTTTAGCTAGAAAAATAGCTGTAGGGCATATGGCTGCTTCCAGGCAATTTACACTGATTAAGCTTTGAATGTGTTACATACCTTCTTCCACCGTACACCTGAGACCTAAACTGTTAATGTGGGGGAAAAAAAAAAATCAATAATGAAAATAATATTAAATTAACAGTATAATTGTATAGACTTGTATCTTTGATGAAAGATGAATTTGACAAGTTTAAATTAGTCGTGGAGTTTTGTGTGCTTTGAAAATTTTATCAGATATTTACACTGACTGGAACACCTGTGACAAAATCTACAAAAGGACGGAGGTGTCACAGTATGTAGCAATGAAACAAGTATTTAATTCAGATGCAGAGTACTTTATACAATTTATTTAGGGATGGTTATACAAAAAGTAAAGGAACTCACAACACTGATCACTAAATACTGCAGTTTCATCATGATATTGAATGGATAGTCCCTAACAGATTATAAAAAATGTCAAGTGGAGGTCTTTGGCTAAGCCTGTGACATCTTGTAGATGTGAATGACTCATTCTAGAGGGCAGAGATGGAAGTACTATCATGAAGCAAGAGGTAATGCTCTCAGTTAAGGAAGAATTATCACCAGCGAAGTAGGTCAATGTGCTAGACTTACTGCAGATATGCTGTTTGGTTATTCTGCATGCCCAGAGCAGTCTCACTTAATTACATGCTCTGAGTGCACCAGAGAGTTATGTCTTCAGATGTAGAATAGAGTTGCTGTGTGAATAACTTAAGACAGATAGAGGAAAAACAGGTGTGTCTAATCATGATACAGAAATTTATTTATTTTCAACATAAATCAATTGCTAAAGTAACCACAAAATAAAAGTGATCATGATTGAATTAATTGTTTATTTACTTAAATAGGAAGTATACATCATTAGAGTAAATAAGAAGCATATATCATTAGAGTAATTCCAAAAATAAGTAAAAAATTTCCATATATACCTGTAATAGTATTTATTGATTTCTATATTAAAAAAAAACACTTTAAGAAAAGAGAAAATATAGCAAAAATGAAAATAAAAGAGGACTTCAGTTGATAACATTTGACTGAAGGCATTTACTTAATCTGGGCATGAGTGAAGAAAGCATGATTATAAAATACTGGGATTTTCTTTTGTATTTTATTATGAATCTGAGAAGGTGTGAGTGAGATCAATTATTTTAATATAGAATCAACACATAGATTATTTTAAAATGAATTATTTGAATTAATTTCTCCTGAAATATTTATTTATCATCTATTCCTTTTCCAGAGTGCACAGGAGAACTTAATATGTATGGTTTCTTTAAAGTTTCGAGATAATTTATTCATGAATAATTTTCCCATTATTCTCATTCCTCCAACAGTACAGTTTGAAATTTATCATACTGACTGTATAAAGTACATCAGCACAACTTGTTTGACTTCAAGAGTTAGTAAATGAGAAAAATGAGAAAGCTCCTTTTGAAAGAAATAATCTTGAACTGGATTTCTGATGTACTTCTGAAAAAAGGAAAAATGAAAGTTTCTTTTTAATGAGTAAAAATGACAACATATGGGACAGTAAGAATTTCAGAGCAACAATAAGGAGAATATCCTATAGAATATTTTTAAATGGAAAATAAAATAAGGCTTTTTCAATTGATCATTCTACTATAATAAAATGTACTTGTGGTAAGAAAAAATAAAGCATGTTAAATGTGGGATACAGACTGGCTTTGTGCAACAGAAACTATATCCCCAAGGTAAATGAATGAATGTTAGAAAGACATCAATAGAAAATGATTTTGAAGAATTCTGTTAGCTACAATCAAAGCTGTGAAGTATGTCTCCCTTTTTGTCTTTTTCTTCCTTTCTCCCTTCCTTCCTTTTCTTCCTTTCTTCCTTCCTTTTCTTCTTTCTTCCTTTCTTTCTTTCTTCCTTTCTCAAGCTTTACAAACTGATCAAAGAACTGGGATATTTGATTACAGAAAAATGTTTAACCACACAACTAGTACACATAAATCATCAAGTCTTTGTGAAGATCATTCATCCACCATAAACCTTGATAACAGTTTCAGACATGGATCCTTAATAAATAGTCCTGACAATAATAAATCTACATGCCGGCTGCTCTCCCTGACAAAGTACTCGCAGTTTTGATTGAATCATATAGTTTGAACTGTCACATCTTGTGCTGTAGTGGGAAAAATCACAGTTTACACTATTTGCTCTGGCTTTTTTTTTCTTCCTTTTTCTTTGGTAGTTCCACAATGTCTCTCATGCTTCAGACTGCTGCTCCATAACAGAAATAATTATCTATGAAGAATTTGCAGCATTGCCCTCAGTAACAGTAGACATATCAGAGAGCATTAAACATGAACCACATTCAAAAGAGAAACTGGAGAGCACAACCCTTGCCAGTACTCTAATGTCCACGCACATAGTCTACTGTAAGACCTAGTACACTCAAGCATTTATGGATCCTGTGACCCTTGTATGTACATATTGCTCTTAACTTTTTTCACCTCCTTTTGACCTCAGGTGAACAATATGGGAAATAATATGCTCTATTATTCTCATGTTTTTAGTGATCTATGCCTAAATGACACTATCACGCTATTTATCCTCCTGTGTGCAGCTGGAAATTAAAGAGATTATTTCTATTCAGTTACATTTAAGAGTGGAGTTTGTCTTACATACATCTTTAAATGTTTTGTCCATCTTCCTTTTCTGATAAATCTTAACTCTTGTGCTTTTTTTCTCTTTGCAGATGCTAGTCTGGGAGATGACACAATGTTTTCCTAGCCCTTCACTTTCCATTTATGTTTTACGTCTTAACACTATGTCAGTATGCTGTACTGAGGTGCCATACTGCGTTGTGTTATCATAGATGCTTAAGCAAATGTGACATAACACAGTGCCAATGGGCAGCTGGAATTACTCCCATTTCCAGACCAGGAAGTTGTTGTCACTGCAAATATCTGTTCATGGAGGATGGTACTGACCTGCAATAAATGCTCATTCCTGCCTACATGAGGGTAAAGAAGCCAGAAAAAAAATAGAGTGACGCAGATATTATCCTTAGATTGTAATTCTATTCATTATGATTATATATGATATTACTCCTCCTATACTGTATATTTATCAAAATCTTTGAGTGGTGATTATAGAATCCAGCTTAGAAGCAAGTGATCGTTTGACTGCTGTTTTCCAGATCTCAAGAGCAGGTAGATATAAATGACCACAAGGAAGGAAGAACGGATCCATAAATATGGACCCAAAACACTGAAGTACTGATTTACTGAAGATATTCTGTGGAATTTTACAGATGCTACTTGGCATAGATTTCATTTTACTTTAACAGTGTTTCTGTTTCAAACCTGTCTACTTTCTGCGGAGAGACACATGTTTATGGTGCCTATCATAAGTATAACCTCTGAAAATACCTCTTCTTTCTCTTAGCTTAGAATAGAGAAAACCTAGATAATCTGCTCAGATTATGCTGAAATTCAGTTGCTGCATTTTTGCTAACTTAAAAAGGAAGAGCTTTCTACCTTTTTTCCTCTGTTAACTGTCTTCTAAATATGTATAATAGTTATTCTCAACTCCAGAGGATTGTTATCAGATCATAACTATGACATTTTCACTTTCAAAGGTAATAAGATAATTATCTGAAAGAGAAAGACAATATACATGTTAGCATGAGAAAAAAAAAAACAAAAAAACCCAGAAAGTTTTCATAATTGAGATAAGAGTTGCAAAAAATTTCATTTTTAAGCTGAAGGAGATATATGAATGCATGTAGACGATTTCTTATTCTTCTCATCAGTTGATAAGATTGTTAAGGGGATCATTATATTAGTTAAAATAAATTTATTTTTGTTATAAAGAGATTACTTAGGCAGGTCCTACCCTTCATAAACTCATGTGATTCAAGATTCAAGATTAATTCCTCTGTAACTTTCCCTGGCAATGGCGTCACATAAACAGGACAGTATTTTCCCGGATCCTATTTCTCACCCTTCTTGTAGATTGGAGTCACATTTGCTAACCTGCAGTCAACTGAGACCTCCCCAGCTATCCAGGACTGCTGATAACTTATTGAAAGTGAGTTAGTTCCACTTCTGTTGTACTAATACTTCTCACTGATTATAAGAAATTATAGAGTAGTTAGAACTCATTAAAATTCTTATGCCTAACAAAAATTCTTCATTAATCCAAAAAGAGATAGTAGACTTCAATTTCAATAAGTATTTCAACCTCTTCTCTTTACATTTCCTGTTGCTGATTGTTCTTTATATTAAATAATAAGATACTCACTCCCACGCTAACATTTTTCATAGTCAGTTTGATCAACAATCTAGTTAACATGCTATGCTAAATGACTGAAAAAACTATCATGTTCTGGTTTCAGCTGAGATGAAATTGATTTTGCATTCATAGTGCCTGGTATGATCTATTTTTTGGTTTTAGGGATAAAACATTTTGATAACACATCAGTAGTCCAGTTGTTGCTGAACAGAAACAAGGACATTTCAGTTTCTCAGTTTCTTGTACTGTGCTGTCAGTGAGGGGTGCTCATGGAGAGCAAATTATTGGGAAGGGAAATGACCGGTACAGCTGACCTGGCCAAAGGAATATTCTATTCCATACGACATCATGCAGAAAAATCTTGAAAATGGTGGGAAGTTTGTTGGTCAGGCTGCTACTGCTTGGAGACTATCCGGACATCAGTTAGTGGATGGTGAGCAAACACTTGTCCATCACTTCTTTTGTATACATATGTGCTATTATCATAACAATAATCCTTTTTCTCTTCCTTTTTCTGTCTTAAACCACCCACAACTTCTACTTTTTTTTTTTTTATAATTATTATTTTTAATTTTTTTTTTTTTCCCCAATTCTCTCCCCTCACTCTGGGGCAAGGGGGAGTAAGTGAATGACAGTGTGATGCTTAGCTACTTGCTGGATTAAACCACAACACAGCACAAGCAACTGTAGATTAAATCAAAGACAAAGACAGTTTTTTAGAAAGGACTCTGAATTGTAAATCTAAAATATCCAATGAATACATTTTCTGAGAAAATTTGGGTATATAAGGGATAATTATCTTCTTAACATAAAAGCTTGCTAATGGAGCTGTTATTTCTGATGGATAATATGATCATATTACTTTCAATATGTGACTATAAATTATGTACACAATGAATTAGATACATAACCACTAAAAATCCACAACTATTATTATCTTCCCAGATATAATATGAACTGTACCTAATGTTACTGTGATTGCAATGTTTAAAATATAAAGACATGTATGGATAAATGAATATAAGTGTATATCAGTATATAAATCTACTTGCATATAAATATATACACATCTGCATATGATGAAAATAATATCTGCCAATTTATTATGTTGGTCCACAATGTCAGAAGCAGATGTGGTGGTATGGCAGTAGAGATTGAACCTTCCCACTAACATTTCATTACATTTTGTTGCTGTGCAACAGATGGAAGCAGAGGGGCATTCAGACATGGAAGTGTGAATGAAGGAAAGGTGTTTCATTGGATTCCTCCATGTAGAATACTTGAACCCATTGACGATCATCAGTGTTTGCTGGCTGTTTATGGACACCAAAGACTGGATGTGAGCACAGTGAGGTGGCAGGTGGTGCAGTTCAGCAGGAGCAACAGTGACAGCGAGTCTCTTCTGATGGTGCAGATTTTTATAAGCATGGTGTGCAGGCTCTTGTTCAGGGCTGACAGAAATGCATAATTGATGGTGCTGACTATGTAGAAAAACATTCGTTTTTAGATGGGAATTTGCTCTATCAAATGGTGTTATTGTGCTCTTTGTTACCTGTTTTGATGGAAATAAATAGGAGGCATTACTTTTGAAGTGAGCCATATATATATTTATATACATATATATATATATGAAAGGTGAGTTTTGAGTTGAATTATTACTTATGTATTTCTGTCAAATATTTAGGTCTTACAGTTAAAATCTATCTCCAAAAAATTGTAGGCAAAATTGCAACTCTTTAATGAAATAACTAACCCAAAGTTTAACCTACAGTCTACCAGAGGTATTTTATTTCCAGAGAGTAGGGAGCCCTTAAAAGCAAAAATAAGAAAGCCTCAGGAGCAGACTCCTTTCATGACCTATCCTCACACCATTGACTACTGACATTTTGGTTTATGTCTTTGTGTATTTCCAAATAGTGTGATTTTCTGACTGGAGCTGACCAACTGTGTAAAATGATAGTTTGTATTGTCAGCATTGCTCTTGTAGCCAGTTGATCTGAAGTGACTGAGATTTAATTGAAAAGATTTTATATTACAGAAGAAGTAAAACCAGTGTCAGAAGGTCTATATTAGTCTTGAGCAATTATTTGCCACAGATAAATATGAAAAGACTAAGTGCTTGATATGATAACAGAATAACAGGTATGCAAAGATAAGTGTATGTTATCTATGCTGGGATATATTTTGAAGCAATGAACAAAGATTTTATCAATTCTTTACAAGGAAATGTGAAAGGAATTGTCCCAGAAAAAGTAGTAGTTTGAAATATTGTAAAACAAAGAAAGAGAGAAATTTTTGTCTTATCTACACAGAGCAACAAAGCACATATGTTTGACAGGAATTTTTCTGGCTGTAGAAGTTGCTACTGGGCTTTGGGGCAACTTCTGATTTCTATCCTGCCTTTTTTTATCAGATGGGGAATAAGTGTTTATTTTCCTAATGATTTTCAGAAATTTCTTTCTTTTCTGTCTCTGTATTTCCTTATTTTCTTCAAAGCTTTTCTCCTTACTTCTTCCATCCAATCTTCTCCTCCCCAGAGTTATCTGTGGAATTTGCTTGATTATTATTGCTTATTTGTTACTTTTGTTGGTTTTTAATTTTCATTTAAAAATAAGCTTTCATAACTTCTCACATCCTGCAGGGGCTAGCACAGCTAACAATCTATCTATCTATCTATCTATCTATCTATCTATCTATCTATCTATC
>JAPSGF010000043.1:148658-171231 GCA_035772895.1 Perdix hodgsoniae
ATAGATAGATAGATAGATAGATAGATAGATAGATAGATAGATAGATATTACTAACATTTAACCTAAATCTCCCCTCTTTTAGTTTAAAATCATTCCCCCTTGTCCTCTCGTTATCAGACAATGTAAAAAAAATCAATCCTCCTCCTACTTGTAATTTCTCTTCAAGTGGAAGATCACAATGAGGTCTCCCCGAAGCCTTCTCTTCTCCAAACTAAACTAGCCTAGCTCCCTCAAACTACTTTCATAGAAGAGGTATTCCAGCTCTTTGATCACCTTCATGTCACTCCTCTGGACCTGCTCCAACAACTTCACATCTTTCTTTAGATCCCCAGATCTGTACACTGTACTCCAGATAGGGCCTCACTAGGGCAGAGTAGAAGAGGACAATAACCTCTATCTCCCTGCTGGCCGTTTCTCTTTTGATGCAGCCTAGGATATGGCTGGCCTTCCAGGCTGCAAGTGCACACAGTGATGGTGTGTGCCAGACCATTAAGAAAATAATTCAGGGAAAACTGAGTCTTTGTCCTCAGACTTCTCCATGACAAATGATTGCCATAGAGTCTTGTTTGATTACTTGAAAGAAACATAAAACATGTATGTGAAGACCAAGGAAAAAAAAATGAGTTCAAATATTTTGTCCTTTTCCACATTGGCTTTCCTTAAACTGCCTACATTTCATGAACTACTTTGTGCAATACAATTAAAAACAAACCATGTAGATCTTATGCATCACATGAAGGTATATAATCCTAAAGAAGAAAGAAAGATGAAGGCTAGTCAGCCTGGTCAAACTGTGTCAAGCCATTGTCCATCAGACTCAAAAGAGCTGGTAAAAAACGAAATTGGGGAACACCATGGTGCATAGGAAGTTGATCCCCTCTCCTGACTGATGGCAACCTGGCCAGCCTTTCAGGTGTCTTAGCAGCACTTAGCTTATAGATTAATATGTTGGTAAAAGGTTAATAGCTTACCAAATTTTAGTTCTGCTTTATCTGTGAAAACCATTTATAATTTCTTCATATTTTCTACAACTCTGTAAATATTTCACCTCCCCAGGTAATCTAAAATAAAACTAGATGCGTCTACTTAGGAAATGGAAGAGAGCCTTTTGAGGATATTTTAGCACAGTTCATGGTGCTCATTTTCAGGATCAGTTCAAGCAGTTCCATCTCAAAGCATTGCTTTGCTCAGATATCTATCACACATGGCTGGGCTGACTGAATAGATCCTAGAGGGCTAAGTGGTATTGCTGAGAAGATATTCTAACTTCTGTTCATTTAATTTAAATTTATTTATTCATTTAATTTTAATTTAATTTTTATTTTTTTCATTCTAAAAATGCTATATAAACATTTTTTAAAAATTGTAATTTTATATATATATATATATATATATATATATATACACGCTATTAACTTTAGCAGGTATGTGTATACTAAGTCATGTTCTAAGGAGAAAAAGGGGAATGAAGTCCCTAGATATTTATATTGTGAATTCAATGAAATTAAAACAAATTACGGTAAAAATTTTATTTTTAGTAGGGTCCTAACTTAAATCACACAAAATAGAGTATATACATCCCTAGAGTCATTCTAGTAATTCTTTTAGGGATTGATTTTTCCTAATACATGCAAAAGCTCATAACCCTTTATGAAGATTATACTCACTAATTTTAATGGTAGTAGAGTGCCCTGAATTCCTGGGAAACCTATAAATGGTCCCTCAGAACTCATCAGATAACTATGGTTCTCTCTAGCACAGGGTTCTGAAAGAATTACACTACCGTTTAATTTACAAATAAGCTGCAAAGCTATTCAGGATAAACCTATATAATTAGTTTATATATTATGTAAGATGAAGAAATATTACATTAAAAGGAAAGTAGAAAGTAAACTTCATATAAGTTTTTCTGTAAACCAAAGTAAAGCCATCACAATAGAGAAATGCTCCTCAAATTGGCAGAAATACCTGCAGTACTCCAAGTCTGAGAGTACAAAGCCAAGAGATGGGAGTACTGATGTTGCAAGTTCTACGACACTTACTGTTCTTAAGTTTATTGTAAGAAATTGCAAAGGTTTGCTACTCTTCTGGCTATTAGGAGGTTGGTTTATAATCAAGAACTAAATTACAGGAAGAATTAAAAGTGCTGTTGACACGCAAGACGTGAGAGCATCAAAATAACATAGCAGAAACTTTGTGAGTAATTGAAAAAATTGATAAAATTGATTAGACATTTTTCTCACCTTAAAAGGATAGCCAGAATGGGGATGCAAGACATGCAGAGCTCTGGGGAGCACGCTAAGACTAATCCATCTGAACATGCAATTGGAACTCTGCTTAGTGGCTCTGCAACTCATGAAACAGTTATCCACATACAGCTGTAACACACAGTTTTTCAGTGCTTTCTTTTTCATACTTGTTTAATATTAAGTGATTATTTCCAATGTATTGAATTTCTTTTAGTATTATCAAAGCCAGTATTATGAAAGTTTCTGGAGAACAAATTGTCCGAAAGATTGAAATATTTCTCAAGATCATTACTCCAAAGGCAATCAAACTTTGGAGAACTTAGCTATTGTGCTCCTCTTTTAGGACCATCCTGTAAGTTACATAGAAACTGCTTATGAAGAGGATAACTGATGCTTTTTGATGAGAATATGGAGGTCACCATTTAGCCCTTAAAGAGACAAGGGAAAGAGTTCTACGTGGTGATTTTATTAAGTATTGTATTACAATTGTTACTGTCATATTTTCTAAAATATGAGCTACTACTTTAATAATTTAATTAACTTAATTTAAATAAGTTATATAATTTAAATAGATCAGAATTGAGAAAACAATTATGATAATAATAATTACAATACAATATTTCAGTACATAGTTTAACTGCCTTTGACCTGAAGTAGAAAATAGCAGAAATTTAGGCCCCTGATCATTCCATTCAGGAAACAGAAAAAAATAGGAGTTCCTAAAGCTACTCAGAAATATGCACTGAGCAGCCAATTTAGAGGGAAATTCTATGGACAAAGTTGTTCCTGAAATTCCTCCCTCAAACTCAAGCCAACTGATTTTTTTCAACTCAGTGCAAGTCGAAATCAGAGCTCATAGGTCTACACAATCTATCAGATGTGAGAATGGTGCAGCTCTTTGAAATGAAGATGCTGGACATTTTAGCCATCTTTCTCACAGTTCCTAACAAAGGAGCTGTAGCACTGCTGTAGAGTCACAAAAAAAAAAAAAATAATTCAGGTTTTGTCTTCCTTTATCTCTGCAGCAAACCTCACCTTTGTTTATTAAAATCAATGTATTTGTGCCTTCATCTTCATGGTGAGTTGTATTTTAAGATGTATTAAAGAAACTTCCAGATTAGTCAAAGAAGCAGAACTTTTTAAAAAGCTGTAGTGGACATTTAATAAACTTCTCTTGAAAAAAATATATACATAATAGAAATTCCAAATACTTTGGATGTTTTTGTTTTGTTTGATTTTTATCCCTTTTCATAATGTTCATTACTGACATTTTCTTCCAGTTAAGGTCTGATGTATAGAATTTTCCTGAGAGGTTGTTATTTACATCAGGAAAATACACACAGTCATCCCTCAGGTACACTACACACACAACAACATGGCAATTGATGATTATAACCATATACACGTATTTGAAATCTAAAATAATATTGTGTGGAGAACTCTATCAGGAAGAATCATTAAGAAAATAAATAATGACAACTATTTTGAATTAGATAACACAATAAAATATTCCAAATAAAAGACAAAAAAAACCAAAAAACAGAGCAGACAGTATATTTTAGGGGGAAGTTATAAGATGCAATAAAAATGGTGATTATCCATTCTCTGTATACCGTTTCAGGAATAACCAATATACAAAAGATTTAAACTATATGAATAATTAATATGGAATAAGTACCAACACAAAAACATTGTAGCAATACTGCGATCCTGATTACTAGAAAAAGATATTAATTAATAAAACAAGTTCAATTATAAGCGCAAATAAACCATCTCTGGTAGAAACAAAATTTATCTGCTTTACTGTTCATGATCATTTCATAATTTGATTTTTAATATTGTTTCTTGTAATTATATGATTATGCAGATTTTTTTTTTTTTTTTTCCACTTACATAAACTGAAGGTGAAATTCAGTCAATAAATGAACAGAAAGTTCCTTGTAATGTTTGGTTCCTATTCAGTAGAAATTATATTTAAGATGAAGAAAGAATGAATAAATAAATAGTAGTTTCAAATATTGTTATGAGTGAATAAAATATGTTGCTCACTGTTACGAGTCAGCAAGTATAATCTATTATTCTTATTGTGAGAAAAGGCAAAAAGTCATAGACAACCCTTGACACATGTGACTACGAAACACATTAATATTTATTTCCCTCAGTTGGTAAAAGTAAGAATGGAATTTATTTCCACAAATGCTTCTCAGTATGAAAGTTTGAAAGACTGATAATTCAAGTAACTGAAAAGGCAAGTAGGGTAAAGATTGCTTGCAATCAATTTCCTATTAAAACACCAAGATAATAGATTTTCCAAGTACTGAAATAACTTCCCTAACTGATGAAAAATCTTGTTTGGCTACAAACTCATGAAGTTTATGTAGCAAAAGATAATGTTGTTAAGAAAATGTTGCTGAATTACCAATAAAAACTGAAAATGATATTGAAAGATATTGCATCATTTGCAATCCTTTTTGTCTGTTTCTTTGTTCTGTTTTGTTATCTGAGAGACAATAATGTGAGAGCTTGACTAATACTTCATCAATTTATTTTAAGAACAAAAGTTGAATTATTATTGTAAAGGAATTTTCCTGAAGCATACAAATTTTAGAGGACTATAGATATATATTCCATGGTCTACCATGTGACTTGGAAATCACTGAAGAACTTCCTTTAAATTTTTTACCCAGCAAAATTTTACTCTGGAGCACAAACACTAGAAGGCACTGTGAATGTACAGAAACATGTACATGCAAACACTTGCGTAGAATGTTATTTTTATACGTTTTCCAAATATTTCTAATAAATACATAGTTCAGTACAACTGGCCAGCTTGTACGATATTGTATTCCATTACTATTTTGGTTATTTCTAATTCACTGAAGCTAGTAAAAAATGCATAGAGAAAATAATTATATAATGAACAGGATTAAACATAAAATGTTTTATACTGCAAATATTTATTGTGGGTATTAAAGTGTTCTAATTATGAATAGCTTCCCAGAAGCTACAGCGTATAGCAGGAAATTGAGTCATTGTATAAAATAAGAAGTGCAGTGTAGGAAAAGGTATGAAAAATGCTTAAGTAAAGGAAAGGCAGGGGCTCTGTGATATTAATTTCATTGAACTTGGTGAATCACCAGAATATATATCTCTAATATGAACAGCAAACAATATTTCAGATAGGCATGTATTTGCATTAATTGAAAAAATCTGTGATTTAATAAAGTAAGGCATTGTCATTAGGCCAGCCTTTTCAGTGCCCCATCAGACAATCAAACTGAGGACTCTCATGCATGCAGGGATGAAGGTCTCTTCCTCAGCCTCACTGTCTTGTAGCTGGGCAGCAGAGATAGCAAACTAAATAATCCCACAGTGTTTGTTAGAGGTAGACACAGAAGTTAAATATAGCCACATACATACATATGCATGTTAGATAAAGGCCAGATTCATACTTAGTCACAAAAAAGCATTAATAATTTCATTCTTATATACATGTAGTGCATAAATATACTATTTTCCTGTAGGTCTGTATATGCACTGATAAATCAGAAACGTATTTTAAGGTTGACAACAAGCATTTCATTTTTAAAGACAATTCTCATTTTATTATAGCCCTACTTCAATGGTTATTTCTGAAATGTAAATATGATTTTATTTTCAAATTTAAGGAAAAATACATACATGCAATAGTAAAAAACTTGTTTTCTTAATTATTGTGTAAATGACCCTAATTTGTACAGTTTCCTCAATTCAGATTTTCTTGTGGTCACTTAGGATTAAGTCCTTAAAATTGTCATGATTAAAAAAATGAATTCTTTTATTTTGTTTAAATTTAATCAAATAAAAAACAGAAGCAAGAAAAAAGACATTGGAAAAGTAACTATTAGGAACTTCTAGGTGTTTTGTGAACAGTTTAGAACTTCAATGAGAAAAGCTATAGTTTTAGGAGAAAATGATCTGTCACCATTCCCCCTTCTTGTTTTGTAATAGGCAATTATAATTTGAGCTGTCTTAAGAACAAACAACCCCCCAAAACAACAACAACAACAACCAGAAAGTAATAAATCATAGATGGATAATGCTTTTCTTGGATAGTTCTTGTTGTATTGTACTTGCCTTCAAGTTTCTTCTTAATAGCAAAATTAAGATAGTATTCTCCTAATCATGATTAAAATTTAGGTCTCACAACTTTACTGATTATTTTTAATTTTTTAGTTTCATTTATGCATCCAGATGCTATTTAAAACCTGATTGTCCATTTATTATGAATTCAGGTGTCAGCAACACAAAGATTTTTTGAATGTGCAGAGTACACAGGTCTCTCAAGGACATGGAAACAGATGAGATCTATGACCATTAATGAATGAATATATATTTTATATGTTGAAAAAAGTGGAAAATTGCATATTGAATTGACAAGTTGTCCATTCCTAAACACAAACACACATATATAAATCATGTATATTTTAAAATGTGCATAAACCAAAAGATGACATTTGATCTGCTTCTATTTCTGTATTGCTATAGAGAGAATGAGGAATAACAAAGAACTGCAAAGCAAAGGATTTTATAAATATGTCTGTAACTATGTCAACAAGATATGTCACTATTCAGATATCATTATTTTTTCAGGGCCGCAATTGCTTTTGACTGTCAACGAATATCCCAAGAGAGCTCTTTCTCATGTCTTTTTTTTTTAACCATTTAGGCATTAGTCATCCTTTTGAGGAAAAAAAAGTGAGTGCCGGATACCTGTTTTTGGACAATTTTGAATTGTATGGAGAGTAAGCTCAGACTTTCTCTGACAAAAAGGGTTAGGATCTTTCTAAATAATACCTGCATGTAGTTTGGATGGCACATATGAACTTCTGTCAGTGAGGACCATATTATGGCAGTGAAAGAAGGATTCAGTGCAAGAGGAAGTTGCTTAACTCTTCTCTTTTTAGATGTTTAGAATCCTGTAAAAAGTTTCCTGCATCTTCTGATTTCCAAGGCTGTTACAAGAAAACTCTTCTAGATACGCCACTCCTTTCATGTTTCATCTGTATTTAATCTGACTTAGAAATGTTGTGATGCTGGTTAGGCATACCAGAACTAACATGTAGTTTGTTTCAAACCTCAGCAACTTGATCATTTTCTAAGACTAACATATATTGTATATTCCAGCTTACTGCTGTTTTTTTAACCATAACATACTTTTTCCTATCTGTATAGCAAAGAAGAGGTGGTAAGGTGAGGTGTATTCCTGTTGGGAGTAGGACTAGAGCAGGAAACAAAAATAAAAATAGAGATGAAGTCTAGAAAAGGCTGTGAATAGAAATTTAAGAATGCTATAAACAACAGAGGATGAATCTCATTTGGTCTGTATGCAAGATAGATTTTTTATCAGAAAGGAAGATGTGCTGGATGTGTGACCTGAAATCCACAGTTAGTAAACAGAAGATCAAACTTATCTGTAACCACAAATGTGGTAAAACAGGTGTATTAAAAGTCAAGATAAAATTTCAGTATTGTTTGTTGGTACCAATAAATAAGTATTGCATTCTCATTTTTTCTTGAGAATAAAAGGACAGTTGTTTTCTTTGATACTGAGATCTACCACCTTTTTCTTCCTGAAGGCAGACATAATATTGTCAGAGTTTAACATTTTGTGGCAGACTGAGATTGGTATTACTCTGATTAATACTGATATTCTGCATTCAAGCATAAGCTGAAGGATATCAGCTGTACTCTAGCTTCTATATTCATTCAAGTGCTGTAAGGTAAACATTTTCTTTAGTGCCAGAGTACTTGGTTGCTAAATGGCATAGGAACCTGGACAGGAAAATAAAGTAGAGTTTAGAGACATGAAATGTTCAAGTGTCAGATGTATTTCACCTACAAAGACTATTGTAGGTGAACCAGCTGTTGAACCTTTGTTGTGTGGCTTTTGGACAAAACTGGTAACTTATCCTCCCGTTTTGGCCCATATATCTGGTATCCTCAAAAGCATTTGTTTACTGCTTTACGGTATTGTTTTGTCATATCTTTAACGGCTTTGTTTAGAACATTTGTCATATACTACAATGTCACAAAATCCAAGGGAATTAAGTTATCATTTTTAACTGATCTTTTTCAGTAACAAATTCTTATGGTATTCATGAGAAAATAACAGAGAATTGAGGAAAAATAATCCTCTAAATTGGTTTGATCAAAAGAAGTATTTTTTATTTGACTAGAAGTCAGCCAGAGGCAATACTGGTACAAAACAAGCTTCTGCTGCTGTCAACGTTCTTTATATTTACTGCAGCTTTACTTACTGAGTAGAATGTAGTGAGAAATCAGAAATTTTGATAAAGAATGTTTGGATTAAGAAGATGAAGTGATGCATTCACAGCAAAGTAGATCCATTAGCTTTGTTACCATTTATGACTACAATTTGAGCAGAACAAATAAGATGTCTTAATGACCAAGGATATAATTAAAAAGTTTGACCAGTAAAGCACTGAAATTGGATAAGATTAGAAGAAGTACACTAGAGGGCCTGTCAGATTCTCATTGTGTGGTACTGCAGTTCCTTTAAGGCAGTTTGAAAAATGATACATTAGGTGTATTGTAGCATCTTGATTCATGTGCATATTCTATAGGCAATTGTTCCCACAAAACTATTACTATATTCTCAAAAAGACTTAATTTCTGTCAACGTTATATCTGTGGACACACTTATTTAATGAAATTAATCAATTACCAAGCAGTTCTGTGACAGAGCTGCCTGCCATAACATTGAGAATTTTGCTGAAGTTGACAAAAGATCTATTCTCAGTTAATTTACAATATTTATTAGGGTTAACTGTTAATGCAGTTTATAATGAAAACGGTACTTACATGTATTGCACATGTTAATCAACTTCAAAAGTAAAGAAATGTAGAGACATATTTTATAAAAACTCTTTTAAAAGTACAGTGAATTGATTAATATGCAGTAGCAATATTTTAATAACCAAGTGAAAAGTACTCATTGTGGCCTTCCAGCATTTGAAGGGAGTGTATGAACAGGAAGGGAAATGTCTTCACGGATGGATAGTGATAAGACAAGGGGAAATGGCTTTAAACTAAGTCAGGGAAGGTTTAGGTTAGATATTAGGAGGAAGTTTTTCAAACAGAGGGTGGTGACACACTGGGACAGGTTGCCCAAAGAGGTTGTGGATGCCCCATCCCTCGAGGCATTCAAAGCCAGGCTGGATGTGGCTCTGGGCAGCCTGGTCTGGTGGCTGGTGACCCTGCATGTAGCAGGGGGGTTGAAATGAGATGATCATTGTGGTCCTTTTCAACCCAGGTCATTCTGTGATTCTATGATACTGGTTTGCTAGAATTTTATGGACTTCATTCTTAACCGTTTAAACTACAGTCAGTCCCTTGGAATGCAGACACATGAAGTCACTTAGTATTTGCATAAGGGATTCATATAATGTGTAAAATTTCCCATAGAAATGAGTACCAGGAATATATATTATATTTTGCCAGTTGGCAGTGATGTCAATAAATACCATGACAAATATATGTACTTCTCCTATATCAAATATGCGTACATTTTCTCACCATTGTAATTTTAAGGATGTATAAATAAGCATGCATTATTTATTTATTTATTTTAAACTCAAAGGGATGTAGTGCATGGTAGCTTTTGAAGAAGTGAAAGTCTGATAAAATAGTGTTAAACATAGTATGAAGGCGTAGAAAAGTGAGCAATTTGCATATCTGGGTTTTTACTCTTTCTCCTCAGCCAATTCTGGTATTACTGTCTGGAACAGCTGAAAGGAAATTCAGTTTTTCCTACCTGAGATCCTTAATAAACAGCCTATAAATCCTACAGTGATGCTTATTTTTCACCTGTATTCTATATTTGAATTTGTATTAATATGCAGAAAGAGAAAATATAATTGATTGGATACGCCTTACAATGGGTTTATTATTTCCTAAGAGTGCTGCCGTAGCTGCTGCAGGATTATGAACTGTTGATGTCATGCATTCATGGTAATTAAACTTTAAATACACTGATGAGCAACAGCATAACATTTAACTTCAATTAACATGCCCTTTCACCTGTTAAATACAACAACGCTTTTACCTATAGCTTGAACATAAACTTAACTATATTTTATATCCTTGTTAGGCTTCATGTTTGTTAATGAAATTTGATCAGTGTATTAAAGATGTTGAGTTTCTGTTGTTAGCTCACATCTGTTGTCAGAAAAAATTAGATAAGGTGGCAAGTGAGCACTTTTCCTGAGAGATGCTTTAACATTGTGTGTAGAGTGTCCTAAGTGTCTCTTTGAATAATGCCAAACCTTTTAGCTAGGAGTTTATTTGCCTTGAAGTCTCAAAATGAAACTTGTGGAGTAATCTGACATAGTCCTGGACAGGAGTATGTGTCATTTTCTCTTCCAGCATAACAAAAAAAATCTATTCAGGAACATCATTGATAAAGTTTTGTTTTAGAATGATGGAAGATGCTATCGAACTATCCCAACATGTCTACCTCTTAAAAGATATACACTTATCTGTTAAAAAAGAAGACATTGTGTTATACACTTCTCAGACCATGAATGATTCTTAATGATTCCATTATACAAATTAATGCACTGACAAAAGGGAAAAAGTCTATTTTACAGAAGTCTTTTGATTAGAAATCCACAAAACAATGCTGGCTTTTTGGAAACCTTGGTGTCTGTTATATTTGCCATAGTCTTGTGCTTGTGACTCAGAAAACAATGTTTTTTGTTGTTTTGTTTTTTTGCAAACTTATTTCTTTTATAAGTACTCAAAACTTCACTATTTGCAATGTAAGTAGCACACAGATAACATCAATACGCACTTCCCAGCTTTATTGTGGAAAAAATATTTATCCAGCCTGGTCAACACAGTTCTGCATAGAGTGAGAATTATAGGAATGCCAGTAACCTATACTCTGCAGTGATTTATTTCTAAAAACACTGTTGGAATCATCAGTATTCAGCAGATTGACTGCTTCAGTCATCTAACCACTCAGAGGAGGAGTTGAAATGCATATACTGACAAGAGAGCAGGAAAGATTTTCTTTGTTGCCAACACCCCATGCAATAACGTGGATTTTAGTAAACTGACACTGTATCCCACAGTATTCTCATTTTAAAAACTGTCTGCTCATGACTTGGTGTATGTGCACATGTGCAGCTCTCTGAGTGAAGAAACTGGCTAGATTTCTGGGCTCCAAGAGTCAAAGTGTTCAATTCAATCCAGCTGGCAGCTGGTTACCAGTGGCATATCCCAGGGCTTGGCACTGGGACCAGTTTGCTTTACATTTCTATGAAGGATCTTAAGTTTGCAGATGATGTCAACTCTGGCAGATACGTTAACTTGCTTGAAGATAGGAAGGTTTTCCAGAGGAATCTGGATAGATAAGTATGATGGACCAAATCCAGTCACATGACATTCAACAAGGCTAAGTGAGAGGTCCTACGCTTGGGTTATAACAATCCCATGTGATATCATGCAAAAAATTGCAGAAGAATGGGTGGAAAATTGCCCAGCAAAAAAAAGTGCTGGTGGTGTTGGCTGACATCTGGTTGATGTGATCTAGCTGTATGCCAGTGTGGCCAAGAATGTCAGTGACATCCATCAAGATATAGCACGGCCAACAGGATTAGGGAAGTGATTGTCCCCTTGTACGCAGCATTGATGAGGCTGCACCTCAAGTAATGTGTTCAGACTTGGGTACCTAATTACTAGAAGGACACTAATTTATTTCAGTATGTGCAGAAAAGAGCCACAAAACTGGTGAAGATATTAGAAAACAAGACTTACGAGGAGTAACTGAGGGAACTGCAGTTTAGTATGGAGAAGAGGAGGTTGAGGGGAGATCTCATCACTCTCTGCAACAATTCAAACTGAGTTTGCATTGAGGAATTTATTGATCTCTTTTCTAAGGTGACAAATGATAGAACACAAGGAAATGATCTCACATTGCACCAGAGATTTAAACTGGACACTGGTAATTTCTTCATGGTGGTCAAACATATGAATGGGCTGCCTAAGGAAATGGTGGAATCTCCATCCCTGGAAGTATTTAAGTGACATGTGGACGTGGCACTAGGGGCTTAGAGATGGGACTTGATGGGACAGGTTGACAGTTGGACTTGATTTTGAAGGTTTTTTTTTCAAACTGAAATAGTTTAGAATAGAATAGAATAGAATAGAATAGAATAGAATAGAATAGAATAGAATAGAATAGAATAGAATAGAATAGAATAGAATAGAATAGAATAGAATAGAATAGAATAGAATAGAATAGTTCAGTTGGAAGGAACCATGAAAGATCGTGAAGTCCAACTGTCTGAGCACTTTAGGGCTAACTAACCAAAGCATATTATTGAGGATGTTATCCAAATTCCTTTTGAACACTGACACACTTGGAGCATAACTCACCACTCTAGGAAGCCTGTTGCAGTGTTTGACCACTTTTGTGGTAAAGACATTTTTCTAATATCTAGTCTAAACTCCTCTGATGCAGCTTTGTGCCATTCCCTAACATTCTGTCATTGGTCACATCTCCCTCTACATTTTTCCTCCTGCAAGGAAGTTGCAGAGAGCAATGAGTTCACATCTTAGCCTCCTTTTCTCCGTGTGGACAACCCAAATGTCCTCAGTCTCTTCTCTGGGTATACCTTGCAACCCCTTCACTATTTTTTTTTTTTGGCTCCGTTTGGATTTCTTCAAATATTTTAACATCCTTTTTACAATGTCAAGACAATGTTCAAGGTGGGACCACATCAATTCTAAAAATGGTAGGAGACTCTTTTGACTAACTTCTCTATTTTCTATTTTCTAAGGTTATTCTACTTAGTGCATCCCAAAACACATGTTTTGCCCTCTTGGCTTACATGACAAACTACTGGTTCATGGGCCTTCTGTCAACCAGCATCTCCAGGTCCCTTTCTGCAGACATGCCCACCAGCTACTTGTCTCCTGGTCTGCACCTGTGCCCCAGCATTACTTCACCCCAGATGCGGAAGCCTGCAATCACTTTTGTTGAATTTCATGCATTTTATGACTGTTTAATGGTGCAGTGTATTCAGATCCTTTTACAAGGCCTTTCATCTTTCAGAAGCCAACTCACCTCCTAGTTTAGTGTCATCAGCAAATTTTCTAAGTATGCACTCCAACTCTCCATCCAGATAACTGATAAAAATGTTGAACAATACTGGCCCTAGAATTGAGCCCTAGTGAAAACTACTAGTGACTAGACACCAGCAAAATGTAGCCTCATTAACCTAATTGTTGACCCAGTTCAACATTGAGAACAGTATGAATCTGCTTATCTCATAGCTGGGCAGCTTGTCCAGAAGGATGCCAAGAGGAATGATACCAAAAGCCTCACTAACATCCAGAAAGATTATGTCAAGTTTCTTTCCTTCAACAACCATGTATGTGACCTTCTATTAGAAGAAGATCAAATTAATAAGGTAGGACTTTCCCCTGATGAAACCACGCCAACAGCATGTTAATATCTTTGTTCTTTACAAGACTTCCTGTATCTTTCAGGACAATTTTCTCTGTAATTTTTTTAGGGACATACACATACTGTGTGCATTGGTATACATGCATTTCAGATGTTCTCCTGAACCCACAGTGTTCCCTAGAGTGGTGCAGAGCTCTCATAAATCTTGTCACCCTCAGATGGTGCTGTATGACCCCATTATTTCTTAAGGTATCTTCCTCCCCCATCAATTTTAGTTTAAATCCCTCTTGATCGTTCTTGAGAGAGCAAGAAACATTTTTCCCATCAAGACAGCCAGAACCTTTCAAGACCCTGTAGACCTCTTGCCATTAAGATACTTCCACAATTATAAAGCCCAAAAGTCTGTAGGGGGCACCAGACTTGGAGCCAGGGATTGATGACCTGGGCTTGCATATTTTTCCCTTGTCTCTCCCCATTACTGAGAGGACTAAGGAAAAAACGATCTACGCTTCTGATGATTCTATGAAATACATGTGAGTTGTGTACAGATGATGAGGCATATGGTGACTTATCATATGTTTATGATGACACATATGACGATCTTTCATTTTTAACATTTATATCTCAAAGTGTCTTTTCTGTCATGTTCAGGTCTTCAAATTTTTCTCTAAGGCTCTATTTTGTCATACTGTAACCTTGTATTTAATAAAAGAAAATTATCAAGAGCCTCATCAGTAGACTTGGAACTTTATAAGCATAAATGTACTTCATAGCTTCATAATCAGTCTTTACGAATGTATGAATGTATGCTTCTACATATACTGCCAGCATTATATGTAACTCTATTCACTATTTCCATGTAGATAAAATGTATTTAAGGAGCATATAATCATATCTATTTTCATTTTGATGAATTATTTTGTTTACACTGCAGATATTAAAGCAATAGTAATCATTACCCATAAGCACCTTGAGTGTTCTTGTGGTACTTAGATCTGGAAGACTTGATTCATTGCAGAAAACACTACAGCAATACTTATGTTTTGAATGTCAATGCTCTTGATGAGGAAAATCCTGCTAAAACTGCACATTTATAGTGATTAAAGTGGGAGATAAAAAGTCGTGTTGTGTAGGCAATTTTTAAAAATTTAATTCACCAGTAAAATTCTTAACTATCTCACGTTCTTTTTTAATTACCTGCTTTCAAGTGTCAACCTCCTGTGAGGTGAGTGTTTTTGTGAAAGCAAGAAACCTGTCTTATAATAGTGTTTTCTGAATAACAGATTTCTTCTTCCAAAATGACTGTAAAAATGAGAAAGCTTATCCTCCCCCACAGTGCCAATGAGACCGCCTATGAGACTTGTCTCAGAGGTACTTTTTGCATTCTACTTAGGAGACAGCAGAGTGAGTACAGTGTTTTACAGCCATAATCCAGTCAGGGCAGGACTAAAATCAAGGGAAATACATATTGCTCTCACTATGGAATTGTTCCCCAGCAGGACCTCTCCTTTCCTTGGTATTTGATCAGAGTTGTCTCTCCATCTGCGCAGTGCCTTTGCGGCTGTCTCTACTGCCAGTCACTTTGAGACTCCTGACCTCAGTGCCACAATGCTTGCTCTTGGTTTATTCTGTGTGTTGGGTGCACAATTTATTGGCTTGATAACTGAGTGGAAACTAACAAGTGTGAGGGCTTTTTCCTTTTATGAAGGAAGTCATTTTATTTATGGATATTTGTACAGAAGAAAAAAAGGAGGCAGAAATTTAGAAATGATTATACTTTTAGCATAACACCTGATTATATTTCACTTATTTCCTAATTTTCCATTGTTTTGCTATCACTTAAGAAAATTGTACAAAGAAGAATCATAGAATCTCACAGAATTAAAGAACTACAGGGATTGGAAGGGACCACAAGAGATCATTGAGTCCAACCCTTCTGCTAAAGCAGAAGATACTCCACAAGAGTTTTCACAGATAGGCGTCCAGACTGGTCTTGAATGTTTCCATAGAAGGACCTTGCACAAACTCTCTGGGCGACCTGTTCCAGTGCGCTGTCACCCTTACCATATAGAAGTTCTTCTGCATATTATTATAGAACTTTCTATGTTCAAGTTTTAGGCCGTTACTCCATGTTCTATGACTGCGCACCACCAGGAAGAGCCTGGCCTCATCCTTTTGCATCCCACCTACCTTCAGCTATTTATAAACATTGACCAGGTCCCCTCTTGGTCTTCTCTTCCTCAGACAGAGTAGACCCAAGTTACTCAGCCTTCCCTCATATAGAAGATTCTCCAGACTCTTTACGATCTTTGCAGCCCTCTGCTGGACTCCTTATAGGAGTTCTCTGTCTTTTTTGAACTGGAGAGCCCAGAACTAGTCTAAATGAACTGGAGAGCCCAGTAGTCTAAATGTGTCCTCACTAGGGCAGAGTAGAGGGGAAGGATCACCTCCCTCCCCAGACTTGCTAGCCACACTCTTTTTAATGTACCCCAGAGTACCACTGGTCTTCTTGGCCCCAAAGGCACACTTCTGGCTCATGGCCAACCTATTGTCCTCCAGAATCCCTGGGTCCTTCTCTGCAGAGCTTCTCTCCAGCAGGTCATCCCCTAACCTGTACTGATGCATGCAGTTATTTCTCCCCAGGTGCAAGACTCTATACTTACACATGTCAAATCTCAACAGCTTCCTCCCTACCCAACTCTCCAGACAGTCCAGATCACGTTGAATGGTAGCACAGCCTTCAGGTGATCCAGCCAATCCTCCCAGCTTTGTATCATCAGCAATCTTGCCGAGGGTGCACGCTGTCTCTTCATCTAGGTTGTACGTGAAGATGTTCAATAAGACCTGACTCACTACTGACCCCTGGGGAACACTGCTGTTCACAAGCCTCCAACCAGACTGCACCACTGATGACCATCAGCTGAGCTAATGCTGTCAGCCAGTTCTCAGTCCGTCTCACCATCCACTCATCTTTCCCGTATTTTCTGTCTCCTTCAAGGATGTTGTGGGAGACACAAAGGTTTTGCTGAAGTCAAGCTACACAACATCCACTGCCAGTGATGACATCCTAGAAGACTACTAGGTTGGTCAAGCATGATTTCCCCATGGTAAATCCATGTTGATTACTCCCTGTATCCTTCTCTTCCAGTTTTTTGGACTTGGCATCCAGAACAAGGTCTGTCACCTTTCCAGGAGCAATGGTGAGGCAGACTGGCCTGTAGTTTCCTTTTTGAAGTCTAAAGTGACTTTGGCTATTCTCTAGTATTCAGATATCTTTCCTGTTTGCCAAGACCTTTCAAAGATGATAGAGAAATGTTCAACAATCTTCTCTGCTGGTTCTTCCAGGACACAAAAATTATGGTCTTCTGTGTGCTGAGGAGAAAAATGAAGTTTTGCTTAATTGATAGACTTTTTAGATGGACCCTCAACTTATGGAAGCAGAAAGTGAAACTTTCATTCTGTCTGCTACAAAACACAGGGAAAAGCCAACCATACCAACTCACAGCTATCCTTGTATTCTTTTCCCAGACTCATACTCAAAGCCATCAAAAACCTTTTACATTATCTAGAAGGATAATGCTACTGTAACTGAAGTTTGACTTAGTAATGAGAAAGATTGAACCCCCTGAGTATCTTTCAAATTTTATTCTGGAGAGGAAGAGAAGAGGTAGTGATATCCACAATAATGCAACATGATCCTAAAGCTGTGTTCCTTAAACACAAAACTGTGAGCTGTTTATGTATCATGAGCAACTTGAATAATTGCATTACTTTACCAGAACATTAACTGTTCTGGTAATTAACCTCATTCTTCTCTAGAGTTAGCAAAAACATCACGTGAAGTATTCACATGCCCTTTGTTACTCATATTTACACCAGATAAGAATATCACCTAATAGCTTGTGTAATTATATCTTCCAGTATTGCACAGATCTTTCTCATTCTGTATTCTGAATTTTTAATAAAGAGAATGGAAATTAATTGCTTTATGAATTTTGTAATTAAAATACTCCATTTAAGTTGTGAAGTGTTAAATGATAAAGGAAATCTTATTAAAATATTTTAACAAGTAAGTATTATTTTAATAATAATAAAAATAATAGAAAAATATTAAATTAAATTAAATTAAAATTAAATTAAATTAAAATATATGTAAAATAATACAGTTAATTCAAGTCCACACAAGTTCAGTAAGATTTTTTATCACTTTTTTTCTGATTTCAGGTCATCTAACAAACTCAATCCAGACAGATTCCCAGGCTCAGAGCCTTCTTATCTATAAGAGGACGCTCTCTCCAGGTGGTTTCTTGCATGGGTTACATTGGCACCTGATCTGAATATTTCATTATAATGAATTTCATTTAGCTATGTTCCTGGAACAAGCAGCAATTACATCTAAGAATTCTTACAAATAAACAAATTAAACTACTTTTTTTCCTGATCAAAAGAATGGTCAAACTCTCCCACTTTGCATAAGAATATTTTATCACATTTTGTTAATAAATAAACATTCCGTTTAAATATTTCAACTCTATCGGAGAATCATTGTTTTACAGGTTGTTTAATTATCAAAAAAGTAACATATAAGATAAATTTGTCTGTATTTTATTTTACCTCTTTTTTGATATCTTGTTCTACTCTAAGTAATTTTAAATCATAGCTAAAAATCTTCAGTAGTAGAGCTAATGACATTCCCATAAAAATCCACTGAATTTATTGTATTTTTGTAATGTTTGTAACATTATTGACACTTATACAGAAAATAAACAGTTGTTCAAGCATTGATGTGGCAAAATTCTGCAAAGCGAGACAGGGCCTGGTATTTCACAGACTTAAATATTTCAGAATAGCAATTGGAAACTATTTTAGTTTCAGATGGGACATAATTATTTTCTTCAGAGTGTCTGGTAAGATGTTATATTTTGGTTCTAAGAGAAAAACAATGCTGATAACGCAACAATGTTTATAGTTGCTGCTAAGAAGCGCTGTATAGATCCAAGGCTGTTTGCAGAGAAGGGCCCAAGGAATGGGAGGGAACAAAATCAAGGCAGATGATTTAAACTGGTCAAAGGGATATTTCATACCATATGACATCAAGTGGAAGAAGTTTTGAAGGGGATGGGAGTGCATCTTGCTCTCTTCTTCTGCTCAGGGGGCTGGCTAGGCAATGGTTGGAGTATGGTGAGCAGTCCCTTGTGCATCACTTATTATACACATTTATATATGTATATAGTCATAACTATACTTTTCTCTATCTTAGTGAATAGTTTTATCTCATTTTTTATTTTTTTTTTTTTAATTTTTATTCTTTCCCCCATCCCACCGGGAAGGGGTAGAATGAGAAAATGACTGTGTGGTGCTGAGTCACCTGCTGGTTAAACCACAACAGAAACACATAGCATTTTAGCTCTTTTACGTAAAATGTATTGCTTTCTCATTTTCCCAACAGAATCAAAAGGCACTTGGATATTCATTTCTTATGATAGGGATCCCCTGCTTTGCAGCTCAAGTTTTAATTTCTATTGATTCCTAAAGCATCTTCTAGCTCAGCCTACACCCACACAAAAGAGTCCACAAATCTGGAATAATATTGGTACTCATGAAAATTTCTTCTCTTAAAGATATTAAAAGAAGTCAAAGGTAAAGTATTTCCAAATATTTTTTTGAAACGTCAACAGTATTAAAAGCAATGCTTAAAATGCTTTTTCTTTTCTTCATCAAATCATTAGACCAAGTAGAAATAATAACATATATTGTACATTGACGTGTAGCATTAATCCTTATTTATTTTTCAATAGAAAGAACATTTTTTATTCCTACCAGCAGTTTCCCATAGAAATATTGGTTTTGACAAGAAATCTTCCTATGCAAAAAATTCTAGTAAGCTCTCTATAATTCTTTAGTGTAAAGCATAGATAAGCAATTTATTGTGGTTCACTGGAGATTTTTTGCCAGTTTTGCTCTTTTAAGCAGCTCAAAGGAAACTGCAGACTAAACTAATATCAACTTTTTAATTCTTGCTTGTCAGACATTTTTCAATCCCTGCAAAGACATTTTGTTCCATATAAAGTAAGTAAAACTGGAAGAGTTAACCTCCATAGCACTGATAGTTTTTAACTGTATTAGCTGCTGCCAGGAGCATAATATTTTTAAGTAACATAAAATCAGCTCACTGATTGACAGAGCACATACAATGAAGTCATTGTAAGGAAAACATGTAGGGGAAATCATAACATTCAAGCAAACTGTAAGATTTTTTTCTGAATAATCATCAAAATGCAGACATTTGGAAGGCTAAAATGAAACTATGTAGGAAAGAAAGTACTACGATACACATATATACATATATGTTTACATCTCTTCAATTTTTTCATTTACAGTATCAAAGTTATCCCTAGGTCTTAATTTCCCATAATATTTACCCAGGAGTAAAGGAGTGTAAGTATTTTGGTTTCCATCATGTTATCTCCCTTCGTTCTCACAGGAGGTAATAGGTACTTTACGGTAATAATTTGCAATCTTTGTTTCAGAAACCAATTTATTTTCAGTGTAGTTCTGAAATATATGCTTTGTGCTCATAAGCTTATTAGACCTCTAAAATACGAGATTAGCTTGCAATCATAACAGCGCAGAAATCACTCTGCTTTTCTTATTTGCATCTCAACTTTGAAATTCTAGAAGTTGAAATCAGAAAAGGTATTTATTAAAATAAACAAAATTAAGAAATCATTATGATCACAAATCTGTAATCATACAAATATTCTATCTATATTCAATCTATATCTATATTCAATCAAAATTCTACGTATTTACAGATAAATAAAACCTGCAAGAGTTGAAAATTCTGATTTAAAGAAAGTGAGGCATCAGCATATGTTTCCATTTGTAATCAAGAAAAGCCACACTCTTGAACTGGATGCTTAAGAAGGTTTATTTCCCCCCCATCTTTATTGTACACTAATCCAAAAGTTATTTCCAGTCTGCCTATGTTCAATAAAATGCTGAAAGTGCTTTTTCTGTGCACAGTACTGAAGTTTACATTCAGCTCAACTGGCTAAAGTTGCTGTAGGTGTAACATCTTAGGAATGTTTTTCCATGGTTACTATATACAATTCTGTGATCAGATCAGATGTGAATTCATACATGTGCAGTTAATTTCCCAATGCAGTGTTTGAACAGGATTTTTTGGGAGGAACACTTCCAATATCTCTATGGTTTAAGCTTATCCTTGGTCTACCTTTTGGCCTCATTTAAAATAACTGATATTAGTCATTGACAGAGTAAAATTCAATGCAGACTTCAAATTTGTGAACAAGTTCTTAACAGCTGAGTAGAGAAATGACGTAGTACAGTGCTGCAAGGAGATTAAGACTCATGCCATCAAAGCTGTGTGTCTGGATGACTGCAGAAGTCCATGTCAATTCATAGGAATTAAGGTAGCTTTTCAGCTTCCAGTTCTGAATCCATCTAAAATAATCCCATAGTCCACAGCCCATGGTGGAGATGAAAAGGAAAAAAATGTAGCCTTCAAGCAGGGTGAGTATTTTCCATAGGTTTATAATGAAAAGTGCAAGCTAGTCATTGATTTATGAGTCAATACAGATGATTCCTTGACCAAAAGCTTGGAGACTTTTTTACCACTTGTATATGAGGTATTCTATTGTCACGAATCTTGAAATTTCAAGATACTTGTCCATTTATTATTATTAATCCATCCTATTTTTACATGTCCCCTATCAGGTAAATCATGCAACTACCAGTTCATCTGCATTTTGAAAAGGCAAGAATGATTGGGAACTATAAAAAATACCCATTTCATTCGATGCAAACACTTTGGTAAAGAATACAGTGACTTCAGGTCACTGTCAATGGAACCTTGCTGGCTACTTTGGAATTTAAACAATTTCAAGAAAATTTTCATTTAAAATAAAGCAACGTTATGGACCTTGCTTATGGCCACTTCATGGCCAGGAATGACGATCTGGTATTAAAATGGTTTCCATGCCAAGTCAACCTTAAAATAAATGGGAACATTTCAACAAATAGATTTGAGTAGTCAATAACTCCATATAATTCATTCTATTTTTGGAATTATATGTGTTTGTTGACCTTTTCCAGCACAAATTTTGTTTTGACTTAATCCTTCTTGATCCTTTCCCACACTGTATTGATTAGCATGGCTTTTTGAGACTGCTTTGCATCTTGTTACCTTAGCTTACATATTCAAAAGTATTTCAGACTGGTGTCTCGCTCCAATTTGTAGGAGGGAGGCAAGGTTCTTTGATATGTGTATACCCGGCGTGAGATTAAGAAGCAACGGTTCAAATGTTGGTCCAACCAGTTTATTAAAGTCCTAGGCGTTTTTAGGGAGACGGGGAAGGGAAGGTAGGCGATAGGGAAAGTAGGAAATATAAGCAAGGAGTCTTTGCAGAGAGCAAAAGAGATAGTCACCACCGTGGGTCCAGCGAGGTACACAGTCGGTCCGTTGATCTCAGGAACTCGTCTGATCACCGCGGGGGATGGGAGACAGCCAGGGAGCTCGGCAGCAAGCCGGTCCCGGGGTTCTTCCGACAAAGTTTTCCCCTCCGGGAATTCTCCGTCAAAGGTGTCTTCGGGAGTTTGTCTCCCAAGTCCCCAGTTTAGCGAGGGCCTTTTATCCCCCATCTTGGTGAGGTTGTCCTTCTCCTTCTTTGAAGTCCGACCCAGCATTTTTTGGGAACGTATCTTGAGCAAACACCGAACTTCCAAACAAGCAGGCAAACACACTTTGTAGTAGGGATTTAAACCAGCTTTTGTGACATTCCTGGCCCACAGATAAGCCAGCAAAAAGGGGGGGGGGGGGGGGGGG
>JAPSGF010000043.1:171331-204638 GCA_035772895.1 Perdix hodgsoniae
TCCTTCGAGCAGCACCCCTGAAGAAAACTGCTCGTCCTGCTTCTGCTAATCTTTGCAATCGTAAGCAGAAACACTATGGCACAATGACACCCACCATCCACCCCCAAGGACACTTAACAGTTGTTAGTCAGAGTCTTATCATCAGAAAGGCCTCATGAAGCAAACTTTGAGACAACAAAAGAAAACCAGTTTTGTCTTTCACAACTGGTTAATCTCCTGAATCTCATTCTGTATGTAAAACGTTATTGTTTACCCTGTCAGCAGTTTTGGACATACTGTTCATAGGAATACACTGAATATAAACAAAAGCCATACAACTAAGACAATTGTTATTTGTTAAGAACATGCATTTCTTTTTTACCATGTTATTTTAAGGTATTTTCTGTGGGATTTTAGATATTTAGTTGGTTCATAGAACCTAGCATTTGTCAAAATTGGATATGAAAGCTTCCAAATATATATATATATATATATATATATATATAAGTATCTCCAATTGACTGCAATCATAAGCTCACAAACAAAATAGTTCAAAGTACAAGACTCTCAAAGGTACAGGGAATTATGGCCTCAAGTTGCACCGGGGTAAGTTTAGGTTGGATATCAGGAAAACCTTTACAGAAAGGGTTGTTAAGCTCTGGAATAGGCTCCCCAAGGAGCTGGTTGAGTCACCATCCCTGAATGTGTTTAAAAACTGTTTGGATGTGGTGCTCAGGGACATGATTTAGCAGAGGGTTGTTAGAGTTAGGGTAGTATGGTTAGACTTGATGATCTTGAAGGTCTTTTCCAAACTGAGCAATTATATGAATCTAAAGCAAAGATGAAAGAAAAACAAACAAACAAACAAACAACTGGGTGTATATAAAGCACTGAATGTGATTCAGTTTCCAATGAAGATACTTGTATTTGCCATGTATGTTTTGACATGAAAACAGGGCATCTAATGTTACTATGTATTATCCTGACCAGTTTTGCTGAGGCAAAAAAGCATCCAACAGCCAAGATTGAAGCCATTCAATAAAGTCTTTGTAGAGATGAATACAGTGTGTCTTCTCAGGACAGCATATGAATGTAGTAAAATGGATCAGGTGACACTGTACTAACATTTCAGTTATACCTATGATTAAAGTAGATACAGAAAGGAATGATAGCTCTAGATAGAATAAAACAATGCATGAATGTTAACACTGAAGAAAGAGATGTGAACGGGAATGATTTTTCTCATCTTTGGGAAGGTGATTATACTTATTTGACTGTATTACTTTCCATCAAATGTTGAATGCATATACAGTGTGGTTCTTGGATATATGTCTTGATAAGCTTGTTTAGCTTTTCTTCATCTTATTTTGCATTAGAGGCTGTTATTTGTTTATGCAATTTTATTTAATCCTGTTCAGTTTCTGTGGGTAATCTGGTAACATAGTAATATCTGTATATCAAAATTATACAAACACCCTATCCAGAATTCTCATCTGTTACTCATTCTCTTTTTGTAGCTGCACACTTCAGTGCATGAAAAAAATATCTCTAAATAGTTTTTGCTCTGGAAAAAGACTACTTTTTTTTAGCTTCTCTCTTGGAAAGGTTTCCAAATACAAATTGGAAATGCATCTTGCTTCTTTCCTACACTTCTATTTTCATTCTCCTGGCTGTGACACTGCACACTGTCACTTTGTTAGTCTCTTACTACCTCAGTGAAGCTGTTTGTTGTTGTTTTGTTATTGCAATTGCTATTTATTATTATTACTGTTATTATTATATGTATTCTGTGTGAAGATCAAGGGGCAAAAGTAATGTCTATTGAAATAAAAAATTAGAATTTTAAATCAAATGACTAGTGACTATTCTTAACAGATGTTCTGCTGTAGTAAGGATAGTGATTAACTATTTTATTAATTCATCTGACTATGTATTTCAAAAAAATAACTAGCAAGTTTCTATTGACTATACCCACACTGTCCATGAAAACTCCATCCATACTTGATTTTCATGTGGTTTTGGTTAAACCTCAGAAGCAAGCTTCATACACTTCAGAATGGCAGACAGACCATGTGGCAGACAGCTAATGATATATAATCGCAGACTCTCAAGCAAGCTAATGCATGCTTGAGAGGGGGATTTTTTCTTCCAGAACATCCTTCTAGAGTAGTGCCTTTTGCTGTCCTTTTTGATTTGTTGGAGTTATTTGTTTAAAGTAGAGGAAATATGTTTTGACATATGTTTTTGAATCATATTCTTCAATTTTAAATGAACATGATACCTGGCATATTTGATAAAGAAAGCAAAACTGGACTTTTATGGTGTGAATACTCCCCTCCATCTGGAATTTTGGTGTGTGGTGGAACAAACCAGCAGGAAAAATGGATCTCAGCACTGCACATACAGATTAATGACAAATACAGACTCTCTTTAGACCTTTTTTGGAAAGCAGAGCATAGTTGCAAGAATACCACACAGGTGTTGCACAAATATACATCATAGAATAATTTGCAGAAAATAAGTCCCAGTAATTCATGGACTTATGGATGCACAGAACCACCACTGTTCTGCAATAGTAAGTGGGAGAACTGTTGAATATGTTTATTTTCCATGGACTGACTATATTACTTAGGTTGCTCTGAAAGTAATGTTTTCTATTTATTTCCATTAATACTACAACAACTACAAAGAGCACAAGACCATTATCTGATAAAGCAAATCCTCAGCTACAAAGCACTATTTATTTATTCAACACAGTCACCACCAGTAGCGATGCATTTTCACTAGCAGTGAACAAAAGCTGCATGTTACACTCATAGAAATCTGCATGGCTGTTCAAATCGTGGCATGTTTTTCATTTCACTGTTATCACTACTGAAATACACCACCCACTACATCACTGTGTTCACATCCATTGGTTAGTTTCCATGAACATTCAACAAATGTCTGTGGGTGCAATTTTTTCCACATGGAGGAATTCAGTGACACACCTTTGCTTCATACTCATTTCCGTGTCAGATGCCATTTTATTAGACTACCTCTCTGCTGCCATATGTTGCACAGCAACAGAATGGAATGGAATATAGGTAGGAAGGTTCAACTTCTACTATCGTGCCACTAACATCCATCTCTGACATCTCACCTCTGATGAGCCAACATAATAAAACAGGAAGCATTACTTTCAGAGCAGTCCTTGTGTTTTATTTTACACAGTACTAAGTAGGTTGTGGTTGAACACAAGGCAGAAAGGCTGCTCGTTGGCTTTGTAGAATCTGCTGCAGTCTGGAATTGTCAGGAGGAAGCTGTGCCCACTTTGGTACAAGCTTGACAGCAACTGGAAAGAAGCACTATAGGAAAACATGCTCAGCATAATTATGATTATTAGTAAAATGAATTTCTTTTCTTTTCTTTTTTAAGCTGTCTCCTCAGTAGAACTAATCACTCTACCTTTAAATCCTTACATTTTTCTTTTGTTTTTGTGTTCTAGTAAAACATAAGTTTAGATATTGAGAACACGATTTTGTTAGCTTTAGTGTGTTCACTTTAATGAAAGCTGCAGGCATCTCCTCCTCAAAGCTTTGGCTCACTCAGGGTTCTCTCAAAGGAAGTTGCTTGGATACTGAGAGCATGGAAACTTTTAATCAGTGGTACAGAGACTTGTTTTTTTCTTATAAAGTTTTAGCTACAGATAACAGGATCGATGGCATTTTTATGGCATGTTGATTCCTTCAGTAGTGCCAAAATCAGTAGCTGTCATCCAGAGAAACAGATAGAAATTTGAAGATTACTTTCTGCAAATAAAATTCTCGCTATAAATTAAGAACATTGATATATTAGCATCAGGTAACATAAATTCATGAGATTTGATGTGAAAAAATATCATAAGCATAGAATAGAATAATCTAAAGACCCTTTTATTTCTGTGGACAAGAGGTATTATACAACACAAGGGAAATTTCCAATTTTTTATGTATGTACTATACAAGGGAGGGGGTGATATTTTATCATACTCTTTGCTGTGAGCCAAAGCTTTATCGAATTGAGCATTTATGAAAACAATCTTTTAGCTATTCTATTTTTTCTTTTTTTTTCTTTTTTTTCTTTTTCTTTTTTTTTTTTTTTTTTTTTTCTTTTTCTTTTTCTTTTTCTTTTTCTTTTTTCCCCGAATGAAGATATTGATTTTGCCTAAAGAGTAGCAGCTCTGGTTTCCTTCATCTGCATTCTGGCAGTGAACACACTAGCTAAAGCTCTGAAGATGAAAATGTGTTAAACTAGTGAATAAGTAATTTAGAAGAATAAGGAAATTGAATCATGGCTACAGACAAGGATGCACTTTCTGCCTAAGCATGAAAGTTCTTTGAAGATGAATGTGAAAGACAGTAGAGGAAGAGGGAAGAGGTGTATGGGGGACAGAGAACTGCTGCAGAAAATACGAAACTGTGCACAGAGTAGTTATACAGAGGATAAGGAATGCGTGGGTAGAAATTAAAAGCAAAGTAAAACAGCAGAGAATGGAAATGGATATTTTGAAACTTCCACCCAAAATTATGATCCAAATAGAGAAAAAAGAACTAGTTCAGTAAATAACAGCAGCTACAGAGGCAAGCAGAGATACCAAAATACCTGGAGGACAGAGGATGGAAGGGAACAGAATGTGTTTGGTTTCGGGTATGCAATTGCCATCTCTGAGATATCAAGAAAGAGAAAATGAGGAAGGTGAGAAAGATGAGAAGAGAGACTGAGGTTCTGAGTGGTGATAAAAATAACAGGATTGTACAGATGATGTATGCTGAAGAGGAAAAGGAGGAAACATCACAATCGTAATAGATACCTCTGAAAGAATGAAGAGTGCATCAGATATGTTTATGGAAGTGAAAATTTGAGAGCATGGGAAGAGAATGAAACTAGAAAGGGAGAAAGAAAAGCTGGACACAGTTCAGCCTGGAAGGAAAAGTAGTCAGGTAAGCAGTATGAAAAGAGGAAGAGTAAGAATATAACACTGAAAAGTATCATGGTGCTCAGCATGTGATATGGGATGAAAAACCAAAGGAAGTATGTGAAAAGTTCTGTGGAATTTCTGCTATAGTGCTTTACCACACAAACTTGCACTATCTCAGCCTTCAGTGGGGGGGCAAAAGGACGACAAGTGAAGCTGGAGAGCAGGAACACTCATAGCAATATCTGATCATGCTCCTAAAGAGTACCTTGCCTGTCTCTCAGTTGCCAATATCTGGATTCAAGCAACTCAGGAGGCAAATCCCATTCCACCACCAACACCAATATTCTTGCTCAGAAGACATTTCATGGTTGAATGTCCTTTTTTTTCCTTAGAAAAGCCAATACAGAAATCAGTAAGTACTTTCTTCTCCATTATGTTAGCATTTTAACACATACTCTGACATTTAAGAAATGCAGCTTTTTTGTTGATCTTCAATTTGCATTGAGGAGATGGGTACAGAGATTGAACATAAATAGGCATTCTCACATAGTTTTCTTTCAAATGAAGCAGCCTGTACTTGTATAGAAATAATAGCAATCAAAATTCCAATAAATAAATAAAAAAAATACTTGGAGTTGGTATTGGTATTCTCTCCTAGGGCTTTCTTGATTAGTTTCAGTACTGGGGTGTGCCTGGGTGTACCTTACAGAGCCTGAATGTTTTTTAAGAGAGATCATGGGCAAGAATCAGCACTGTGGCCTAATACTGTTTATGAACCAGTACACTGTAAAACTAAGTGTGGTGTTGTATTAACTTACAGGAATTAAAGTCAGAAAAATAAGAACAAAATAATGTGCTTAAAAGTAAGGTGTTTCATTCTCAGTTTATTAAAACTCCATTGCAGATCACCTCAGGTGAAACACAGCACAAAGTCAGATATGAACATCATATGTTTAGCACGTGAAAGCATCAGAACCACCCATACTAGTCTGCTGAAATCCTGAATAAAAAATAGCCTGCATCATTAAGCTAAACATACAATATTAAATAAACATAAAAGCAGTGGTAAAAAAATAAACCTGTCTATCTATTTAAATTCTGCCAGCTATTACACTGAAAATCTTAATACTGTCTCTTAGGAAACATCTCCACCATTTTCCATTTATAAATCAGAATTACTTAAGCAAATTAACTGACTTATTTTTGAGTATCTGAGGCTGTTTAGATCTTGTGCACCCAGCCAGGAAATTCTGCATGATGATCATCAGGTCTCTTACTTCCTGCAAGCAGTACAGAGCACCTCAGAGAAAGAAGCAGTTCTTAATTGCTACATCAGAGCTCTGAGAATGCTTCTCACTTTTAGGAGTTTTACTTTTTATTTCAAGTCAAGTTCACTGATAAAAGCAAGCAAGGAGAAATGGAAAAAGTCCCAGTAAGGGGCCTATGACTGACCAAGTGGTCCATGGTCCAGATCCTGATGTCTCAGCCTGGCCTCGGCCCATCCCTGTCCCCACTAAGAGTGTCAGCTGATCCAGACTAGGGCTGCCTGCTTTAGGTGGTAGGTACAGGTTTTGGCAGGTGAGATTCTGTTCATCCTGTGGGCAGCCCTCAGACTACATAGATACATAGCAAAATAAAGTGTTGTGAGATTTTCTTTCTTTCTTTTTTTTTTTTTTTTTTTTTTTGTAGGCTAGTTCATCAGTAAAGGACAACAATTTAATCTGAGGGTAATTTATTTTTAAAATTGGTAAAAATAGGAAAATATGTAGGCTTCTCCACCGAGCTCCATAGTAGCATATTGTGCTACAGTAGTGCTTGCCCTATGGTTTGCTCACTGATTTGTCGACAGCTTCTTCCTGAAAGATAACAATCAACAAGTGTGTGGAAGCTTAATGAGATGACTGTATGTTTTTTCAGAGAGGGGAAATTTTCTTCTTTATGCAGAATTATTTCACTGTTGCATCACATCTCTCTTTTGAAGCCTAGATGTTCATATGTCTAGTAACTTAGATCCAGTCCTGCTATTATTACTCATAATGCTAGTCAACCTGAATAGCATTGTGAAAGGAAAGGGCTGTCTAGCATGAGTGATAATAACAGTACGTGAAGTGAGGCACAAAGACTGTCTTCTCTATATTTGTGTTGCATGTGTCCATAACTCTACCAAAGAGAGATGAGAGAAATGTGCTCTCTCTCACAAAGTAACAGGGACTGAAAAACACTCAAAAGAGAAGTTTCCAAGGACTGGAAAGCTCTGGCTTTGTAGTATTGATTTCCTTGTGAACATGAACAATCTGACATTGTGTGCCTGTTCCTGTGGGTGAATAACCCACACATACAGTGTTTCAGAAGTGGAAATATTTGGATTTCCTTAGTTCAATCTAATCCCCTGTCTCTTTAAGAATTCCTAAAACAAATCAAGTGTGAATTTGAGCACAGTAACTTCATAAGTATTATAAATCTTATTATTAATAAGTTATACAATGACAGATGAAAATAAAAGCAACCAAACAAAATAACTGCATACAAATTAAACTAAGCCTTTCAGTGGATTTAGATTATCACCTCAGAAGCAACTGAAGTCTTGAAATTAAATCTGAAGAATTCAAAACTTGTTACTGCTATACCTACCAGGACTAAACTTCTTTTAGTTAAAGGGCAAAAGATCACATTGGAATGTACAAAATTTATAATTGGCTATGGTTTGGGTATCTCTTTGACTCACAAACATTGTAATTCTCATCTTGGACTTCAGAATCTTAATGAAAGACTGTATTACTAACATCCAGAGTTTTATGAAATACAGTTCCTATTTTTATCTGTTTTCAGTTTCATCTGTTTAGAAAATGAATAAATAAATAGAAACAAAAGTTTCCCATAAAACACAATGGTAGATGAATGTTTCCTAGGGATTAAATCTAAGAAATATCATATTTGGATTTCTGATTACAGTATCTGACAGTAAAACTCAGGACTTTGATAATGCTCTACACATTATGACACTGACTGAAAAAATATCTGAAGTTACTTTCATTTTTTATTTGCTTTTCTAATAAAATTTATAGTTCAGTTCGCTGCCTAGACATATCAGTCAAGCTCTAAAACACTTGCTTGAACTTCTTCATGAAGTTTTCTATTGACATGACTTAAGTGGGGGCTTTCTTGTTGTTAGTAGTCTCCTCTCCAATTCAGTCTTGATTTTCCCTAGTTCAACTGTACATTACTTTGCTCATATATTTGGTAGTCTTAAATATATCTCCATTGCTCTTAAATTGTATTTCCAGAATGTGAATATTTTCTCTTTGAATATGAACTTGTTAGAGAACTCTAATCTTTTCACAGCTTTCAACTCTAACCATGTTTGTTTCTTCTCATTCTATGTGTCTATTCTACTGTTACCTTTTTACTGTGAAAGACTGTCACACAACACGGTATTCCAGGGGTGCCTCCGCAGTGCTGAAAGCAGATGACTTCAAGCAAACCTTATATCACATTCAGTACAGTTCTAAAGATTACTCTTCTCTTTCTAATTGTTATATGCTAAGCTCAAAAAAGACCAAATCCCAGCTGGTGCAAACTGAACATGGAAAGGAATGTAGCTGTACGAATTGCACCAGCTATACCTCCATGTCTGTGCCACTGCCATCATGCTGAATAGAGTTTAAAGCCCCATGTTCATAACTAATGGGAAAAGATATTCACTTATGAGCTCAGTTAATGCAGGACAGAGTCATCAATAATTTTTATCTTTTGACCCAGAGCTAGCAGAAAGTGTGCAAAGTGAAGAATTTAGGACTTTCACATGGCTGTTCATTAAATTTTTTTTCCTGTTAAGTTTTCTAGGTCAAGGGTATATATGGTAGGGCATGTTGAGATGCTTATTATTATCCCCACTATGTGAAGATAACTGAAGAAACTGCAAATCTTCACGTCTTTGAGGACTGAAAAAGTTAGGATTACGAATCAAAGGAATGTTCAGCTCAGTTAGATGAGAAAAGAAAGAAGTTAAGAATGTTGGCAGCCTTTGTGCTAGGAGCAGGATACAAGTGACTCAATTTCCAGAAAGGTAATGCTGTTCCAGAATAATAAATATATATATATATATTGTGCTAAGTAAGTCTTCCTGCAAATTGTGACCCTTAGGAATGCAAAAGTGAAAGGAAAAGAATTTTAGAATATCTTTTTCTTTCTTGTTACAACTGTAGCACTATCACAGCATATTGTGGTTGGTGCAGAAGAGAAAATAATAATGCGTTTGAATACAAGAGTGTGAATATTCATGCTGTACAGTCTCTCTCTGGCTCTTTCTCTTATGCTTCATGTGAAAAACTTCTTCAATAAATCAGTTATAATCATGTATCTGTCTTCTAAACAAGTGTCTGAACACTTTTTAAACCCCAAGGTATCCTTGGTCCTTTTCCCCCCAAAATAGGCAATGATTCACACTTGATTTTGTAGAGTAAATGAGACAGTAAATTTACAGCCTAAAAAAAGCTTGTTGAACAGTAACTAATTTAAATTAAATCTGTAGCTTTAGAACAGACTTTTACAGTCATCAAGTCAGTGAAAAGTCATTATTTAAAGAAATCGAATCATTCTCATTACTCGGCTATCCATCTCTTTAACTGCAGACAGAGGAAAGACGCTCTTAGCTTGGACCGGATGTAAAAGTTTGAGACAAGCTAAAGTCAGATGATATGACTTACAGATGACATACTTGTGGCTGTAAAGGAACTCCAAAATTAAAAAAAAATATAAAAAAGAGAAATGGCAACCCTCCCAAAGCCTTTGCAGAGTAAAGGATTCTTGGTATATTTTGCACTACAAAGCTGAAAGAGACTACTGTGTAATACAGACTTCACTGTGACTATCTCATGTATTTTTAGTCTCATGTAACCATACTATTCATGATGTTTGCTTTATCTGTAGAATTAAAAAAAGAGTATTTGGGTCCAACTTTTTTCATGGGAATGTACTTCAGATAAAGCCTTTTCTTTTTTGGTGTAATACATTTACTTCAAGGATTTGTACGAATATCCAGTTGGAAGAAACTTTTACCTCATATTTAACTATAACAGAGACATGAATTAAGATAATGAAATTGAGTATTCTGTACTTTTCTATGACATGTTATCATTCTAAATAAAAATGAAAATCTCTAAGGCTTTTTTCTTTTTTTTTTTTTTTTCCTGGTGGTTTATTTAAATATTTTTCTACATATCAATTGCATCTTTTTCTCTCCACTTCTACGTAAAATAGACAAAAACATTTTTTATTACTTTTCTGTAAGATTTCTTTTTTTTTGCCTGCACCATGCACTTAATAAAAATCAGAGATTATTTTTCTAGAAATGAGTATTTTATGTTAAATTAATTTTCAACAGCAAAAGAATCATTTTTGTCAGAGACAAGTCCTTTAATGATGAAGCTCAAAATATGTTATAGTAGTAAATTAATTTAAAGCAAAAAAGAGTTCACCTGTTTCATCTATATCTGTTGCAGTTTCTCTCATTTTGCAGCAATTTTCAATCAGCAAGCACTTAATGAAGTAAATATTTTTATTCCTGTCTTACAGCTGAGCATGTAAGTCCAGAGATGCACAATAATTTTTACATAATGAATAAATGTACTAAAACATTGTGCTCTGTGTACGTATTTTAATTACTAGAGTAGCTCTACAAAGAAAATAGCTATAAGCAAACTATTATATAAGCAAATCTTGGCACTGAAGTTGGAAGATGATGATTCTGTGCTGTTAGACAGCCAGCTGGATGTATATAGGCCTAAGGGACCCAGTGGGATTCATCCCAGGATACACTAAGAGCTAGCTGGTGTTATCATGAGACCTCTCAATTATTTTCCAAAGATCTTTGGAATCCAGAGTGATCCCAGTTAACTGGAAGCCAGCAACTGTAGTCCCAATTTTCATGAAGGGTGGGAAAGAAGATTCCAGAAATTACAGTCATGTCATTCTCACTTGAGCCTTGCAAGATAATGGAGAAAATTGTTCCGGTAAAAGGAGGTATGAAGGTCAGCTGAAGTCACTGGCTTTGTTCAGCCCAGAGTAGAGGAGGCTGAGGGAAGGCCTCGTGATGGCCTACAGCTCTTCATGAGGGGAGCAGAGAGGCAGATGCTGACCTCTTATTTCTGGTAACAGTGACAGGATCTGAGGGAATGAGCTGTGCCAGGGGAGGGTCAGGGTGGATATCAGGAAAAGGTTCTTTAACAGAGGGTATTTGAGCACTGGAACAGGCTCACCAGGGCAGTGGTCACAGCCCCAAGCTGCCAAGAGATTTGGACTATGCTCTCAGGCATAGGGTTTGAATTTGTATAGTCCTCTGTGGAGCCAGGACTTAGACTCAGTGATCCTTGTAGGTTCTTTCCAACTCAGGTTACTCTATAATTATTTGATTCTGAGTGTTGGACTGGTTCTCTTCATGCTCTTGAGCCCAGGTGTGCTAGAACTGTTGGTTTTACCAGCAACACACCTCATCCTCATTCTCATATTAGTTAAAACCTTTATTAATTATATTTTTCAAATTTTAAGGAGGAGGTAGAGAGATGCTAACAGTGTTTTGAGCTATCATTGATCCCAAAATGTTCAGCATGTGCCTATAATTTTCACTTTGCATTTGCACATTAATTCTTAAATGCCATTGGCTTAAAGGTTATAAATAAAGGGATTTTAAAATATAAAATGTGCCTGAAAGATCGACTTAATCCTTTTGCTCCTGCTTTGAATTCCCCTTTATGCTGAATTAACCTAGTTCAGTCCAATATGATAGTTCAGTTATATTTATTGAAAAATAAGTCTTTAACAAGATCTGTCATGTGGTTGATTCCATAGGTTTTGGTTCAATTGGTTAAATCCCTCTGCAACTAAATCTGTTAGCATTCTGGTTTTGGTTTGATTCCTCTGCTTGCCAATACTTGGTATGAGTTTTTTTCTTCACAGCTTAAGTAAGGGATACACAAATGTTTTGAAATCGTCAAAGTAATTAAATGTTAAGCCAGGCTAATAGACATAAATATGTTTTCATTCTATTTCTTTCCATGAAGGACTCTGAACAATTGTGTCTGTTTCAAAATTATTTATTTTACTCGTTGCTTTGTAGAATTTTCCTTAAATCCAGCACAGCAGCAAGCTACACTGTGAATGAGTGGTATTTGATGTATTTGTTTCAAATGAGTCATCCGCATTCTTTACCTCATGCGAGCAGAAAGGTGTTCTCTCTTGACTTATTCTGTACTAAGGCTATTTCCCTTGACTCCTCAGTACAAAAGGATGCACAATAAAAGTGAATCATATCTTATAAGCCATACTATTCTATGGACAATTGTTAATACTGGGGTTTTGTGTTACTTCTCCCCTAGTAACTGTAACTATACAGTTTTCATTCAGTACAGATATACTAGCAAAAATCTACTAAAGTTCATTGGAACTTTTTCATTTCTCTCTTCACAGAGAAAAACAGAATGTCTAAAAAAAACTCATAATGCTTTATTTCCAGGGAAAACTACACTTCTCTCTTACACTGGCAGTATTCATTTGGATAAAGCAATAAAATCTATTGGGCTGAAAATGGCTTTTCATGGTCTCCTTTCTTAAGGAAATCTTTTCTCTGCTGATCTTTTCTTTCCTCATTAAAATGATGCCATCTACTCCTAAGTGTGACCTGTTTCAATCTTGCAAATGTTGCTGATATTGATTTATTTCTGTCTTGGAGATAATAAGGCTTTTGAATCCAGTCCTATGAGATTCTGAAGGCATCCTGCAAAGTTTGATCTTCAGCAGGAGTTAAGTGCATTCTGCCTACTGTTGTCCTCCTAAGTGCTTTTGCGAATTGCTGCTTTTATACATTTTCAGAAGACAAAAAGAAGAACCTTTAGTTTATTTGTGCTTTATTCCTAATTATATGACCAAGCTCTATACCTTTGCTTTTAAAGTACAAGTATTGACATTCTGTCAGGCAGAACATTGACATTTTTACTCAAATTGTTTGGTTTTAATATTTGACTTACCCTTGGTTCCAGTTATCTATGAGAAATATTGATTGTTTCTGAACCCCATTTTACTCTGTGTTCTTCAGATATAAGCTTGTTAAATGCCCCATATGTTAGATTAACAAATTTTATAAAATTTGCTTTAGGGTATGTACAAACTCTGTGTCCTGAATGCTGTGTAACATTTGTAGGTTACAGAAGCCTTGTTAGAAGTACTAGCTGTTTCTAAATAGCTGTACAGAAGTCAGTTGTACTGAGTTGTATTTAGAAAATAAACAAACAAGGAAAACAAGACACCAAATCCACTTACCTCTTGATTTCCTTGGCTAATCACAACATTCTCACTGTCATTCTCACTACATTACTAATTGAGGATCATATCTATAATAAAAAAAATGTGAGATCAGGTACATCATTATAATCTGTCTAAATCAAAGTAATTTCAATTTTTGCACTCAAGAGTTATACCTTTCCGTCTTTAAGGGTTCCCTTAGTAGGATCTGTCAGATTATGTGGGTTCTGTAAATGGAAGTGGAAGGTGAGAGTGTCTGCATCAGTAAGATTATCCTTTATAATGCCAAGGGAAATCAGAAGAAGACTGGGGAAGCAACAAACAAAACACACAGAAGTACACAGACCTGAAGGACAAATGTAACTGAGTCAAGGAAAAGGATCAAAACTCCTCAGTTGTAATAACTGATGAACTATCAAGAGACTGCAGGCAAATGAGGAATTTGTGATAAATAAGATTGCAAACTTGAAGGCCTGGAATATCAGAACTGGAGAGGGTGGTTGGTGGTAGTTCTGGGTGATGAAGGAATATATATGGGGAGGGAACTGGGGAGAAAGAAAGGGGGAATAGACAAGAGAGAGTATAAAAAGAAGTGGTCATGTATAAAATGTAATCAGTCTGCCTGTTTGTCTGACCAAGCCCTGTACTCAGTCACCACAGTCTGTCCTGTTTTACTAAGTCTTTTCTTAACTCTTGATCTCCCTCTATCCTGTGTGTATGAGTGCCGCAAGAATGTCAGGGACCTTCAGTCCTGACCCACTGAAGTGAAGGAGGGTGGAGAGTTATTTGGCTGTTTGTTCTCATGTTTTATTAGTCCTGCATATAGTTACTGTTAAAGGCAGCATCATGTCTGTTGTCATCAGAATAGCTTACTATGTTGGTGTCCTCTGTGTGCTTGTTTATGTCTGTGTGTATTATGTCAGTGCATAGGGATACGTGCTCAGATTTGCTAGTGGTTGAGCTGTGAAGTGGGAAAGCAGGAGCCGCCATCCCTCAGCCTGGGTAGACTTGAGTTTCTCTGGTGCTCTGGGCTTTGCTCTGGCATTCAGGCAGGAGGAGCTACCAGCCCCAAATCTGCTGGAGGTTGTAACCCTGATGCATCCCTTAACGCTATCAGTACAGGAACAAGGTCCTATCTCTGTGAATTTGTTCAGTAATAAATCTCTAACCTTTGTTAACGTTGCTGCTGTAACTGCAGAACTTTCTGAATTTGTGAGATTCTTTTGAATGTTTGATTTTTTTTTATTTTAGCTATATTTTATTGTTACATAAAAATAAAACCAGAAATCTTGGATTACATACAAAGTCCTCTTATCACATTTACATTGTTAAGAACAGGTCTGTGAATATATAGTATGCTGTTAAAAACTTTATTATTACAAGATATTATCCAAATTAACCAGATTTATTAATTTTCCATGCTTCTATAGATTTTTGGCAGATCTGTAATTGAACTAGATTGTTCAGGACTCTTGAATCATTAGCACTAAAAAATGGTCAGGTTTTAAGCTATGTTTTGATAATATGCATATATATGTTACATATTCTCACTCAAGCACAGAGGTTGTGATTTTTAAATTATTATTCCTTTTTCATCATTTTTTCATATTTTCTTGGATGTAGTAATTTTGTTCTGTTGATTACAGGAAAAGCTTGATATGCTTTCAATACTGCTAGATAACTGCAATTTCAGCTAAGAATAAAAGAGAATAATACAAAAATTTTCTCTAAAAATGCCATTTAAGAATATGTTGTCCTTGTGTGAAAAGAAGTCTGTACAGGAAAGAGTAAGCATGAAGTTGAGGGAAAACTGGAGTTCTCTGAAAGCTATTTCTCTGATGTGAATTTTTTGCTTCTATTCTGACTTCTTTTTGCCTTGCAAAAATTAGATATCAATTGTTATCTTTTAGTTTGTCTTCCTTGACAATGATTTCCTGCAGGCATGAAAATCAGAATCTGTCCATCTGCAACCTGTGAGTTATGCACTGTAAAGTGAAAGGACAGTGAATCATAGAATCACAAGGTTGGAAGTGAAACAAGGGTCAACCATTTCATCAACCCGCATGAGAACAACAAAGCAACTTTTGTGGCAAAAGCCCAGGAATTTCCACTTTCTGAGCAGTATCGGTTCTGTTACATCATTAGTCAAAATAAACATATCTAATAGGGTTGCGGTCCTGACACTGTGTAACGTGGGGGGAATTATTTTAACAAAATCAATACCTTCTCTGCCTACACTTGAACTGCAAGGATCATAGGAAGAAACTGGAAGCAGAAGAGAGCCTATTCCCCCATTCTCAAAATGTATGAGAAATGTCTATTCTAGTACATACAGAACTAACTAGCTATCAAAGTTACATATGTGGAAAGACGGGCAATCCTGAAGGGCTGGCAGGTTGTTTGATGGACTGTCAAAGTCCTAGATTAAGAGAGAGTTAGGTTTCCTGGGTCTTGTTCTAGTTTTCATCACTTCTTATTTTATAGTTGAATATAATAAATGGCTCTTTTCTGCATTCAGTTATGCAACATCTGCAGAATTTTGAACATATTTAAAGAAAATTATACATTTGTTAAATGCCTTCAAGTGCTTGATCATTGTGATGGTATTCTGACATACTGCTGAAAATTGGGAATATATGTTGGAATCTGAAGTAGATAAAGAGTCAGAAAATGACAGGTAGAAAATATATTGAGAATGCTGTCTGGAAAGATTAAGTATGAAGAAAGGAAATGAACGAGAGTATATAAAATAGTGTCTTTTCTAAATGTAAAAAAAATACTTATGGTGGTTATCTCATATATGGGAGTACAGCAAGAATATATTAGTTTCTGAAATATTTCTGGGATTATGAACACAGGAAAAATCAGATAAGAAATATCTTAGCATTATGTTGTGATGAAATGTGATATTCAAGAGGAGTAAGCTAAGTAATCATTTATATCTGTAACTGAAAAGGAAAGGAGAATTAGTGACAAACCACATGTAAAATAAGATGTTATCTCATAAAAGGAAGTATGGTCAACATAATCTATGATGTGAACAATGTTGATAATGTCATTCTTTCCCCTCTTTTCCTTCATAAGGAATAAACCGACTCACTCACTCACTAACTAAACTAACACTTTTCCTCAGCACTTTCTGACTCATTTTGTTTATATTGTAGACAAAGCAGGAAAATACTAGAAGCTGAGGAATTGACATGCAAAAATGTACTGAAAAAGGAGTATGAGTGGAAAACACATTATCATCTAAAGATTGGAGAGATATAGATATCCCACATTGCAGCAAAGATTGGTTTCTATAGCTACAACATAAGTAGAATGGCTTTTGATGTAATGGGAGAACATCTGAATCTACAAGAATGAAGAGTCTTGCTAAGCTGAGGGGTCTAGTAGCTATAGATGAATTTCTAGTCTCAGACAAATGACTACTGTTTCAGTTAAGCCAGAATTTAAGCTAGTAGTAAGCCCAAGTATTTGCAAACTTTTTTCTCAAATTGTCTTCAAGGCAGACAGTTCCAAAACTCAAATGTCAAACAGTTTCAAAAGGCTGAATGTTTTGAGATGGGAGGTTGTTCTCTCTTAAGGCTTTGAAAACAGGGAATTATATAGTTCGTTTTGGGCCATTACAAATACAGCTACAAAACTTCTGTCTCCATGTTAGATATGAGCGTAAGTTTTCAAGACCATGTAAGTTCCTCCTTAGCCCAGCAATTTTGCATATCCAAAGATCTTCTTGATGTCTTGTAGCTCCATATAACACGGCATATAATATTTTTTACTTGTTGACTAAAAGGAAACTGGAAAACTGCCAAGTATAATGCATCTATTGACGCTTTTTCCCTAAGATTTAGAGATATCTTTTTTCCAATGTGATACCAACTACTCTGTGTACTAGTAAATAAAAATTGCTATGCCTTGTACAAATTCTTCCATTTAATTGACAAGACAGATTATGAGTGAGAAAAAACATCACAAAGGCACAGAAAGAAAAATAATATTTTTGTTATTTAACTGTGCACAGACATTTATTTGTGACACAAAAATGTTTTAGTGCATGTAACAACAACAGCACTTTGAAGGAAGAGGTTTTCTAGAAGAGAGAAAATCATCATTAAAAAAAAAAAAGAAAAAAGAAAAATCAGTAAATTAGAAAGGCATACCAGTGAAAACAATAACATATCAGTTGAAATGTCAAAAGAATTACATGTAAAACTGTCAATAAGCAATAAACCAATTGTCACAGAGTTAACTAGATCAATCTATGCCCATGACAGGGGGGTGGTAGGCCCTGGACCCCCCCCCCAGCCCCACAAGGTGAGAAGGGAGAGGGAAAAGGGACAGGGAGATGGGAGATGGGAGATGGGAGATGGGCTCAAGGAGGGAAAAAATCAGCAGCAACGATATGTGGAGAAAAACTTATTTTACTAACTATGATATTGAAATTCAAGATAACACAATTTAATATAATCTAATTGAAATTGAGACTAATAAATCAAATAAAATAGGAGAGAAACAGCTCCTGAGACCGAGTCAAACCTGAAAAGCTTGGAATGGCTAGGAAAGCACCTTCCAGCACCCACTGCAAGTCAGTAAGAGACCATCCCACCCAGAAGGGCCAGATCCCATGACTTCTGTGATGTATAGGTAGAGGTACCAGGAATTGGAGCATTAACACTTTAACTCCCAGTGCTCTACATGATGTTATAATGTGGAATACTGAAAACAAACAACAGCAACAACAAAACAAAACCATGACACCAATAAATACAATAAAGAGAAAAGAGGTAAGGTGTAGGACTAATCTGCATGTCATGTTTCCAGGTTGCTAACATGTCAGTAACAGTCTAAATTTTCCATATAAATTCAAGGCAACACTATTTTTCCTCAAACTTCAGCTGATCTGTAGCACTATGTAGCACATTTGACTTCTTTTGCATGTAAAAAACATATTTGTATACTGTTCTTCATTCTTTCTCATGGTCTCAGTCCCGTGAACATTCTTCTCAGAGTATTTTATTTACTTCAAGACAACCATTAAATGAATGATAATGCTTCTGCCTTTTGATGAGCATTTTCCATCCCAAAGGACATCAAAATACTCTCCTAACTCTTTTTACAGGATTGAAATTACAGAAAAATTGAAGCATTTGTAGGAGATTATGGGAATTTCTTCAAGATTTTACGTAAACAAAAAAGCTTCATTTCTCTTGTAACTGGTATACTTTTCTGCTAAAGGAGAAAATAGGAAAGGAAAGGTAAAGGTAAAGGTTTTTCCTGCTAAAGGAAAAATCTGCCTACCTCACCTTTCATCTAAAAGACAATATGGACCTTTGCCGGTCTACATGAATTTCAATGTAGGAAGCCTCCCTGGAAACCATTTCTGCAATCCACATGCCCCAGGATGAGCAGGATAACGCAACTAGGACACTTCTCTGGGTAAAAGTCCTTGATATGACAATCTAGCAAGAATTGTGCAGATACATGGTTTTTAGGTACCATCAAAATGCCTGTAGCCTGAAGAGTTGCTGACTGTTAAATCCTGACAAATAAAATAAGTATTTTGAGGATCTATGCCCATAGTATTGCGTTGCTTACATTAGACTTTTAAAGTATCTTCTACTAATAAATAATTGGAATAGCATGACTTTGATTTGACTCATAATAGTTCCTATTACATTCTCATGTTCTATCCATTTCTTTTATCAACTGTAGATCAAGGTTTTTCCACGATCATGAAGGTCCCTGAAGACCACTGAGGCTTTGTTCACAACAATCAATCTGAAATCAACATCAAGAAGAAATTAAAGCAGATTTGTCCTATTTGAACTTACAGATATATCCAGTTCTTATGCTTGAGTCTCATATGCAATGGAAGCATACAATTTTCTTTCAAATTAGATTATTTATCTGACTGCAATATATGCTCATTTGTATCAACAAGTGGAATACTGGAAGACTGTGTGTGAGAAATGGACTGGGGAGTGTTGATCAATGCTTGGCTGAACATGAGCCTGTGTCCAGGTGGCCAAGAAGGCCAATGGCATCCTGGCTTGTATCAGAAATAGTGTTGCCAGCAAGAGCAGGGAAGAGATTACTCAGCACTGGTGAGACCACACTTCGAGTACTGTGTTCAGTTTTGGACCCCTCACTACAAGAAAGAGATTGAGCCTCTGAAGCATGTTCAGAGAAGGGTAACGTAGCTGGTGAGGGGTCTGGAGCTCAAGTCTTATGAGGATTGGCTGAGGAAACTGGGATTATTTAGTCTGAAGAAGAGGAGGCTCAGGAGTGACCTTGTCACTCTCTACAAATACCTGAAGGGAGACTGTGATAAGGTGGTGGTTGACCTGATCTCCCATGTACCTAGAGATGGGACTAGAGGGAATGGCCTCAATGGCAGGTTCAGATTGGAAGTTAGGAAATCATCTCTGAAAGTGGTCAGGCACTGGAAGGGGCTGCCAATGTACACTGCTGGCTTATGTCCAGATGGGGGCTGCCCAGGGGAGGTGGTGGAGTTACCAATCCTGGAGATGTGCAAGAAATGTTTGGAAGCTGTGTTGAGGGACAAGATTTAGTGGGAATTATTGGTGACAGCGGACAGATGGGCTGAATAATCTTAGAGGTCTTTTCCAGTCTTGGTGATTCTATTTCTGTGCTTAAACAAAGCATATACTTTGATTACTGTGAAATAATACACAATTGTCTTAAGGACAGTAATATATTACCTTAATATGTTCCATTGTGCCTTATAAATTATTTTTTATGATAGTTAGTATAATTAAGAGAGCCACTGGAAATAGGAACGAAACATAATCAATACTATCTCAATGTGGTCTCTATTGACAGTCATGCAAGATGACCTTTACTTCAATACTTTTCCGTTCAGGAGTCATGAAATGCTTGAGTTCAATGTAGCATTGTTTTAAATAGTAGCAAAATCTAAACATATAAAAATGAAATGAAAATTAGGCTGAGAAAACAATTGTGCTCTGGAAGGTCAGAAAAGAGTGTTAAGATTTTTCAGTAGCAGTGTTTTAACATCTATTTTACTGAATGGAGCCAGCTAACCAAGAGAAAATGTGTGTAATTTGTGTAAGTAATACCAAGATATCTAGCAGGCTCTATAGTCAAAAAGTTACAACTTTATTAAGCCTGTCAAATTAAATATCTTTTTCCCAAATCCATGAACAAATCTGATTAGCCAATATTCACCTCTCAGAATTAGAATCATACCATCTTTTGTCAGTGATCACAAGCAAGGAATTTAAGCCTGGACATTAACAATGCAACATATGCTACATATCCAAAATGTGATATGTTCACTGCAGGATGGTTTGGCTCTTGGAATCTCATTGTATAAAAAAGTGAAGGTCTGGATGAGGAAGCACACACTTACTTTCAACAGTAGCTAGCAGCTACAGCAGCTGACAACTGCTGTATCAAAGAATTCAGAAGATTAGGGAAACACAGTAACGTGTACTTTCCCTGGTTATTATCACAAAGTGAAACCTGTGGTGTAGCACCTGCACTGCATTTACTAGTTGTGAAATTAGGTTAAACATGTGTCAAACTACAGGTGTCAAACAAACAATGGAATATTTCTACAGAAATAAACCAAATTTTTAAAATGCAATCCTTATTTACAGGATGATCAATAATTGTAGAGAATTGCTTTTTTATTCCAAAACGTCAAGCTAAATCATCAGTATACAATGGTGGACAAGAAGCTGGACATGAGCCAGCAGTGTACACTGGCAGCCCGGATGGCCATTAAAAAAGGGGTGGCCAGCAGGGAGAGGGAGGTGAATGTCCCCCTCTACTCGGCTCTTGTGAGGCCCCATCTGCAGTACTGTGTCCAGTCCTGGGTACCCCAGCACAGGAAGGACGTGGAGCTCTTTGGTCCAGAGGAGGGCCACTAAGATGATCAGAGGGCTGGAGCACTTCTCCTGTGAGGAAAGATTGAGGGAACTGGGCTTGTTTAGCTTGGAGAAGAGAAGGCTCTGGGGAGACCTCATTGAGGTCTTCACATTATTGAAGGGAGCATTTAAACAGGAGGGGGAACAGCAATTTACATGGGTGGATAGTGGTAGGAAAAGGGGGAATGGTTTAAAACTAAAACAGAGGAGATTTAACATAGATATTAGGAGGAAGTTTTTCACTCAGAGGTTGGTGACATGCTGGAACAGGTTGCAGGTGCCCCATCCCTGGAGGCATTCAAAGTCAGGCTGGATGTGGGTCTGGGCAGCCTGGTCTGGTGTTTGGCAACCTGTACATGGCAGGGGGGTTGAATCTAGATGATCTTTGATGTTCTTTTCAACCCAGGCCATTCTATGATTCTATGATTCTATGATTCTATGATTCTATGATTCTATGATTCTATGATTCTATGATTCTATGATTCTATGATTCTATGATTCTACGATTCTATGATTCTACGATTCTATGATTCTATGATTCTATATACTTTTAAGGAAATAAATTCTTCTGAGGTAACTTGGAGCAGCCTGGACTAGAAGAAAGTGTCCCTGCCTACAGCAGGCTGGTTGAAACCAGGTAATCTTAAAAGTCCCTTTCAACCCACACCATTCTATGACTCTATTAAAAGAACACATTAGTGAAAAAACAGTCAGTATTAAGATGTTTTCTACTATGATATAAATATGAAAAATGTCTCCTCTTGAGGCAAGTCACTGGTTTTATGATACTGAAGTGGTACTTAGAAAAGCCCTTTGTAAATTGGTAAATCAAGTTTGAAGTCTTTTTCAAGACAGTGTAAATATTTGAAGTTCACAGAAATTTTGTTTGATCAAGTAACATAGAAACGGACTAACTACGTACAAAGAGAAGTTAAAGAGATATTAAATACCGATGCAAAATGAAACTATTGAAGACACAACTCTGCAATTGACTGAAGAAATTAATTCATCTAAATGCAAGTGCAGACCAGAATTTTGTGAATTTAATAGTAAAGTTCAGCAAAACACAAACAAATTTAACACTGGTAAGCTATTATCCATGATTCATTTTCACATGTTGAATGACATCTTCCATATTACTCTTGAAATTATTTTATATATTGTTTCATTGCATAAATAATTTTAAAATAGATTTTTTCTAATCTACCATTAGCAGATTTATTCAAAGTACAGCATATAATTTGTCAGTCTTTCTTTTGTTTCTCTGAAAAAATACTTAGTTCGAGCAAATTACTGACAAAATTAATGCCTGAAATCAGGATAATCCAGGGATCTTAGAGAACCATAATAAATCACCATATTATCTGTATAAATCTCCATTAATGACCAGATATATAGAGATGGCAGGTCATTCATACAGATTAGAAATAAAAACTGAGTCCAACTAAGGGATCATAAATTCTGTAATCACTATTTAGAGCTTCAAAGTTGTTGCATATTATATAATTTGGTCTATAAATATTTAAATTACATTGCCAGATTCTAAAATGTGATAGTCAATACACAGGTAACTTATTGTACCCTTCGCTCCAATCAGAATTTTTGACTCTTACTTATTCAAATGTAATATTCATTATTTCTGATTAAAAAGAAAATGTTTAATTTATAGTTTAAAGATAAATCTGCTTGGAAGTTGTTACATCTCTGGACAGAAGCAACTAAAACTGCTGCAGACAGTATCTGTGAGAACTGATAAGAAAATGGAAAGCACTGTAAAGCACAGGATTTAGACAAGGAATTGGAAGGAAAATCAATAGATCAGTCCCTTTTCTGATTTATACCCTTTGCAAACACATGGTAGTGGATTTCAATGGGAATGAATCATTGTGCTTCCACTGGAACCAATGGAATTATGTGTTTTTAAGCTATCTGAACCTCTGTCCAACCATTAGACTGACAAGAACTATCAGACAGAGAAGAATTTGGCCCTTTTTTTATTAAAGGTTTGGGGCATTAATGAAAGAACTACCTGAGAAAAATGCCTCTTTTTACACCTTTTTTATGCATTTTTATTTTTACATCACACACAGAATCACACACAGAATTGTAGGGGTTGGAAGGGACCTCCAGAGATCATCGAGTCCAACCCCCCTGCAAAAGCAGGTTCCCTACACCAGGTCACACAGGTAGGCGTCCAGGCGGGTCTTGAATATCTCCATGGAAGGAGACTCCACAACCTCCCTGGGCAGCCTGTTCCAGTGCTCCATCACCCTCACCGTAAAGAAGTTCTTGCACACATTGGTGCGGAACTTCCTATGCTCCAGCTTCTGGCCATTTCCCCTTGTCCTGTCTCTGCACACTGCTGAAAACAGTCTGGCCTCGCCACTTTGCCCCCCACACCTTAGGTATTTATAGACCTGGATCAGGTCCCCTCTCAGTCTTCTCTTCTCAAGGCTAAACAGACCCAGATCACTTAGCCTTTCTTCATAGGGGAGATGCTCCAGGCCCTTCACCATCTTTGTGGCTCTCCGCTGGACTCTTTCCAAGAGATCCCTGTCTTTTTTGTACTGAGGAGCCCAGAACTAGACACAGTACTCCAGATGAGGACTTACCAGGGCAGAGTAGAGGGGGAGGATCACCTCCCTCGACCTGCTGGCCAGGCTCTTCTTAATGCACCCCAGAATGCCATTGGCCTTCTTGGCCACAAGTGCACACTGCTGGCTCATGGCCAACCTGTCGTCCACCAGGACACCCAGGTCCCTCTCCGCAGAGCTCCTCTCCAGCAGGTCATCTCCCAACCTGTACCGGTGCATGCAATTATTCCTCCCTAGGTGCAAGACTCTACACTTGCTTTTGTTAAACCTCATCTGGTCTCTTACTGCCCAGCTCTCCAGCCTGTCCAGGTCTCGCTGAATGGCAGCACAGCCTTCGGGCGTGTCAGCCAATCCTCCCAACTTCGTATCATCAGCAAACTTGCTGAGGGTGGCCACTATCCCCTCATCAAGGTCATTGATGAAGATGTTGAACAGGACCGGTCCCAGCACCGACCCCTGGGGAACACCGCTGGTTACAAGTCTCCAACCAGACTCTGCACCGCCAATGACAACCCTCTGTGCTCTGCCAGTCAGCCAGTTCTCAACCCACCTCACTGTCCACTCATCTATCCCACACTTCCTCAGCTTCGTTATAAGGATGTCGTGGGAGACAGTGTCAAATGCCTTGCTGAAATCAAGGTAGACTACATCCACTGCTCTCCCCCCATCCACCCAGCCAGTGACAACATCATAGAAGGCTACCAGGTTGGTCAAGCACGACCTGCCCCTGGTGAACCCGTGCTGACTACTCCTGATAACCTCCTTTTCTTCCAGTTGTCTGGAGATGGCATCCAGCACAATCTGTTCCATCACCTTTCCAGGGACAGAGGTGAGGCTGACTGGCCTGTAATTACCTGGATCTTCCTTCTTGCCCTTTTTGAAGACGGGAGTGAAATTGACTGTCCTCCAGTCTTCAGGCACCTTCCCCATTCTCCAAGACCTCTCAAAGATGATAGAGAACGGTTCAGCAATCACCTCTGCCAGCTCCCACAGCACCCGTGGATGCACCCCATCGGGTCTCATGGATTTATGAACATTGGTGTTGCCTAGGCGCTCTCGGACCGCCTCTTCCCTGACTAAAGGGAAGTCTTCCATTCCCCAGACCTTCTCACTAACCACCAGGGCCTGGGATTCCCGAGGGGGAGCTTTTTCACTGAAGACAGAAGCAAAGAAGGCGTTCAGTATCTCCGCCTTCTCAGCATCCCCCATTACCAGAACACCCCCCTCACTTAGTAGGGGACCTACATTCTCCCTAGTCTTCCTTTTACTGTTAACATACTTTAAAAAGCCTCTTTTATTATCCTTTACCACCTTTGCTAGATTCAATTCCAGGCGGGCTTTAGCCTTCCTCGTCGCATCCCTGCAGGCCCTGACAACATTTCTATATTCTTCCCGAATGGTCAGACCCTTTTTCCACATTTCATGGACCTTCTTTTTCCCATTGAGTTTGCGCATGAGCTCCTTGCTCATCCACACAGGTCTCCTGCCACCCTTTCCTGATTTCTTGCTCACAGGGACGCACCGATCCTGGGCTTGGAAGAAGAGCTGTTTAAATGCCAACCAGCTCTCACAGGCCCCCTTACCTTCTAACACCCTAGCCCACGGGATAGCTCCAAGTAGGTCCCGGAAGAGATCAAAGCTGGCTCTCCTAAAGTCCAGGGTAGCAATCCTACTTTTTGCTTTGCTCCTTCCACTCAAGATCTTGAACTCCACCATCTCGTGGTTACTACAACCCAAGCTACCCCCAACTTCTACTTCCTTAACAAACCTGTCCTTATTTGTGAGAATAAGGTCCAGTAACACCCCTCCCCTCGTCGGTTCCTCCACCATCTGCATCAGAAAGTTGTCTTTGACACATTGCAGGAACCGTCTGGACCGCGCGTGCCTGGCCACGTTGTTTTTCCAGCAAATATCTGGATAATTGAAGTCCCCCATAAGCACTAGCACCTGGGATTGCGACGCTACTTTCAGTTGCTTGTGGAAGGCCTCGTCAACCTCCTCCTCCTGATCAGGGGGCCTGTAGTACACACCCACAACGGTGTCGCCGATACCAGCCTGCCCCTTGATTCTCACCCACATCTTTTCACTGATGACCTTCAGTGGCCTGTATCATTTCTCCTAGTCTCATAACATGAACCTTAACATAATCACTTAATGTAGAAATATGAATTAATTGCTTAAAACCATTTGCTCACAAACTGACAATTCTACTGTCAGTAGTCTCTTTCACTCAGTAACTGCCAATGCGTAACATCATCTCCACCATTAAAACCTGTGAAGATTAAAACCAAAAGGGTTAAATGAGCTGCTAACACTATGGGATGACAGTTCAGAGCTCTTCTCATCAATAATAGGTCATTGCTATTATGCATTTCTTATGTTGCTTTACAACATAAACATCTCAGGTAGAAAGATTTCTTTCCCTCTTATATTCATCTCTATGGTGATAATACAGACAATATGTTGTTTCCAGATTCTGACTGCATAGCAATTTGTGTGTGTGTGTGTGTGTGTGGAGATTTGTGATCTAGTTACAAGTTAAAATGGGGGAACAGGGTTTTCTTTACAGGATACCAACCATGGGCAGCCCATGGGAAGAACACTGATGCTTTAGCACATTGCTAAAGTGCTTTCCTCTAAGGAAACAGAACTGTATAACTGATGGAAAATCTGTGATTTTTAGGGCAGCTGAAATCCAGTGTTCGGAGATGCCTCTAGAGGTTATATCAACCAGATGGCAATTTCAGGATATTCTAGACTACACAGATTAACAAAGGAGTTCATGCTCTCAGTGAAGGACAGCTGATCAGAGGGTTCTTCAAAAACTCTAATCTGCAGATTATGATGTCATTTGGTTTTCTCCTTGTAAAACTTACTAAAAAGCCAAGAAGTAGCATTTATTTTGTGACAGTAACACTGTATGCTCTGATTTCTACTCTCGGGGATCAATGTTATATCTAAGCAAGATTAAAGACCAAGCAAATAAGCAGCATTTACGGGCTTCTCCTTGAATTTAGTGTTCTGCCAAGTGACCATTGTTGTACTTCAGTCACACTAATAAGGGAACTAACAGAGATAATATGTATGTGACAAATAGCAAAGTAATACTGTGTATGCAGCTGGCCAACTTTGACTAGTGGCAAAGATGACAGAAACATGAGAAATGTCAGAAATGAAAAACTGTACGTAAAGAGAAGTATTACCTTACAGAACTGCTGATCAAGGTAGAATTTACTGGGGCAACCACATCGTGAATCTCAAATAGGTGTATGAAGTCAGCAAAACTGAAACCCTTGGGGAAAGAGTAAATAGAACTACCTGGCTTATTTTCAAGGGGATGAGAGTGGTAAAGATGAAGAAACTGGACTTTGAGAACATCTGTATAAAGGGCAGTAAATCATATGACTAGGGCTGATCAGGAGTACATATGAGTCAGCCTGGTGCTTGATCTCCATAGTTTGGTGCAGGGCACTGGTAACAGTCTTTCCATTGTATTAATATCTGACTTACCTTCATGATTCAGGAGGTGTGATTGCCAAGGGATGTGAAAAATAATAAGGAATTCTACAGACACATTTGTCAGAAGAGAGAAAATGGAAACTGTACTTTGTTTCATAATGAGAAAGGAGAACTGGCTTCAGCTGACATACAGAATGCTGAGACATTCAACAAGTACTTTTCCTCAGATTTCACTGGAAGTCAGGCTTTGCAGCTGTGAACTTCTAGATGGGGAATTGGGGGGAACAAAATCTTTCATACTCTAAGAGAAAAATAAGTCAGAGACCATGCGATGAGACTGAACTTCAACAAGTCTATGGCAATGAACAACATGCACGCAAGTGTCCTGAAGGAGCTGGCTGAAGTGACTGCCAGGCCATTCTTCAATGTACTTGAAAAGTGATGACTATCAGGTTAAGTTCCCAGTGACTGAAATAAGAAAAATTCCTACTTTTTAAGAAAGGGATAAAGAAAGAGCAGAGGAGCTAAAGGACAGCGTGCCTCACCTCTGTGCCTGGGAAGATCATGAAACATACACTCCTGGAAGACATGTTAAGTCACATGAGAGACAAGGAGGTTATCCAAGACAGCCAATGGGGCTTTACTAAGGACAGATCATACCTGACCAATCTGGTGACCATCTATGATGGAGTGATGCCACTGGTAAACAAAAGAAAGGCAACTGATATAATCTACTTGGACTTCAGCAAATACAGCTTCTGACATGATTCCACATCACATTCTTACTTCTAAATTGGAGAAATATAGATATACCAATTCCTTCCAACTCATGACATGTCATAACTGTATGATTACGAGATTCTCTCACCTAGAAGTTATCAGTTATCAAGGCCTCTTCATCTACTTAGCACTCTTAATTGAGTGTCTCATTAAAATGCTATTTTTTACATTTCTTATGGCCTAAATCAAAATGATGGAGGATCCAATCCCCTCCACCATTCTCATTACTATTTTTAGAAGGATTTTCATCTTGAACACAGCAGCCATAATTCAAAGCTTTTAAAGTGGAGAAAACTGTTGGGTTAAAGGGTTTCTCTTCCAAAAGCCTCTGTGTATATTGAGGAGAAAATGGCAGTAATCACTGAGCTGTGCAAAGAATCATAGAATCAAATAATCACTTAGATTGGAAAAGACAGCTAAGATCATCTAGTCCAACTATCAACCCATCACCACTATACTTCATTCAAGGCATCCTTGATTATTTCTACATAGATACATAGATACATTTTTCTGTCTAGACACATCCTTGTATGTAAAAGATATTTCCATTTCTTTTCAGCATGAGTATTCTAAATTCTCAGCAATAGGAGAGTATTAAACCCACTGTTTTGCTCCTGTAATTAAAATCATGTACTGGAACAGGAAGAAAACAAAAAATTGTGGGGCAAAAAGAAAGTAGACCATGTTTTAAAATGTGGATATGAAGCAGCAAAGGGAATTTAAATGTTTAGCTTGGAATGTGTAAGGGTAATAGTATTTTTTTTTTAACTTGTCATTTTAAAATATGGTTGTTCTCATCAAAATATGTTTTGTCTCATCAATATATGTTTATCTCATCAAAAAGGTTTCCTTGAGCTACTCTGACTTAACAGCATAATTGACACCAATGTCTCACCAGCCTGTAAAGGATTCTCAGATGCAAATAGCCTAAACTTTCTCTGACAAAGATTTAAAGAACTGCTACTTAGTACTGACATTTGAGCCTGTTTTCCATGTAAAATATTCACATCTGTATCAGTCTTTAAGACTGTTCATCAGTTGATAGCCAGGAGAGTTATTTTTTTAAGTGGAATAGTATCATTTTTGATCAAAAGAAGTAGTATCCTAAAGAAAAAAAAGAACATCAAAGTTCATCGTCAAAGAAATATTTTCATATTTCCATATTTCCATTAATTATTGTTAATACCATGATTATCTTGCTTTATTGGCAGAATTATCCATTGTCTTATCAAATGATAATAAACTCAAAAGTAAATGTTTTCTAATTGAACATCAGACAATAACAGATTAATTTATCTTAACTTTTTCTAACAGTGCTGAGCATATTTAGTGTCGAAAGTTGAACACAACATCTACTATTCTCACATTTACTTATCTACCTAGAGGTATTCAAAGACTAATTAAAGAATAAGCTATCTGCTCACCAGCTTCACATAGAGAGGAACAGCCAAAAATCACAAGTGTAAAATGGTGCTAATTGCAATTCAAATTCAGGATTACAGCCTTCAAGGACTCTGGAAAGCCAAAACAGGTACTGGGACATAGATTTATGTTCATTCTGCGATTTTGTTTGGAAGGAATTTCTAAGGTTCTCAAATTCAGATACATACTGAAGACAAACCTAACTCTGAAACTACCTCAGGCTGCTCAAAGCATGGCTTGTTGAGTTTTAGAAATCTTCAGTAATGGAGATTCTTAATTCCTATGGATATCTTTTCCCAATGCTTCTAGTGTTCATAATGATTAACATTTTTTCTTTTATTACATCTTGTCAAAAATACTACTGCTGCAGCTTTTAACTGTTCCTTCACTTTGTACACATAAGATTCTAATTCCATCTTCTTTATAGGCTCTCTAAGCAGTGAAAACCTCTCTTTGCCTTCTGTCCTCCAGGTAAACAAATCCAGCTCCCTCCAGCTTTTCCTTTTGTTTGTAATCCTTTTTTTTTTTTTCCTTTTTTTTTTAAATTTTATTTTTTCCAGGCTGCTGGTTAGATTTAGAGCTGCGACTTCAGTTCACAATAAAGAGAAAATTTCAGTTACCCTGTAGGCTGCCCATTCAGTCCATATCTTCCTAATTCACTTTCAAGGATGCTATTGAATTTCAAGTATTCTGCCCTGACACAAAGATCCAGCACTTACTCTGGTCAAGAATGACTTTATCCTTGGCACCTCTGTGCTTTCTGTTCCTTGTACCTTCTTGCTCCTAAGCTTCTGGACACACATTCTAGAAGGATTCACTTCATTGATTTCTCTAGAACTTCTACTCCTTCCAGATTTGAACAGATACTGCCTATCAATATATTTTCAAAATCTATTACATACATCAGTAACCATTCTTATTCAGAAAATCCAAAGAATTCCAAAATTACTTTGCATAATTTATTAAAATAATAACAAAAATAATTCTGTAACTGGGGAAAAAAAAGAAAAATCTTTAGTCAAATGCTGCTTCAGACTCTCATTTTCATTTTTAGCTTCTACAACACAGATTCCATCCCACTCACTCCAAGTTTATTGGGAATGCCATGGAGATAAACTGTGGACTTGTGTATTTATGTCTGTTTTATCATCACTAACATGCCACTCTTGCTTCTGTAATGTAAAATAAGCATCTCCCACTTAACATTTCCAAATTACTCAGATGATTAAAATTTTTACTAGATGATATCTTCTGATGTGTAGAAGATGTGAACTTATCTTCTATAGCTGATTTAACTAAAGTGTAAATTTTTATCCTGAAGTGTATTTCTAAATAGCCCCAAGTAAAGGGAAATCTGACATGGGATACAGTCCTTTGTGGAATCAGCTCATTTTGCAGAACAGAGCTTCACACATTTTGCAAGTTCGGGTAAGAGCTATTTTATTTTCAGCATATTATTCTGCTGATTCTGCAAGTTATTCCGCAAAGGGAGACTATCATGCTCCAGCAAAGCCAAGGGCTACTTTTTAGGACACAAGTCTACCTCAATGGGATAACCATCAGAATGAAGGCTGTAGACCTTGTTCCTGAATAATTTGCCAACTACACAGCAGGATTCTCTGTACAGAGTGAGTCTGTACCTTTGTTCTTTCTCATTTCTCTCTGATCATAAGATGAATGTATTCTTACACGGCAATAATGCAGCTTTGTCTGCTCTTTTGAGAAGAAAATAATGAAAGAGCTCATAAAAAGTAAAAGGTGTCTTTATGTATTGGAATTTTTTAGAATAATATTAGCTCCTTTAGAAGACCATATTTAGAAGAATTTCTTCATATTTATGAAGAATAAATATTCTTCATATTTAAAGGAATTTCAGTTATTTTAAATATAAAATTCTGATGTCATAAACTTCAGAATATTTTTTAAATATTTGTGAATTTGAGTTTTTGTTGTTTGCTTCTAAAGTCAGATACTGAGATTTTTAAACATAGTATTAAAATGAACTTCGAAGATCAAATTTACAAACCAAAAATATGAAGCATGCTAGCAGATCTTTGTAGTCTGTACAGGTCTGTTTGAACACACACAAAAATATTATTTGCTGTTTTTTAGATGGAAACAGTTATAAATTCACAGGTTTATAGAAATTTGGAGAACAAGAATTTCAGTATATACTTTTAGGCCCAATACAAGACTCCTCTTGCATGTGTGCACATTATGTTAAATCTTTGAGGGCAAAGGTTTCAATTAAGGACTCATACTTTTTTTTTTTTCATCTTTTGATAATGGTTGCTATTTCTATATTTTTTGATAACTCAGTAGGTTAAAAGTATTAGTATTTCATCATTATGAGGATTACTCCAACATTCCTAACTTCATCATACTTATCTCAAAAACTGCAAATATGCAATTCTAATCACTGTAATAAAAAGTAATTTCTATAGTTAAATAATATTTTAAGATCCTTGCAACTCTAGAATACTGAGGTATTTCTCCTATGAAGGCATGAGTGACCATTGTCCTGTATTCACTTTTGAAAAAATTGAAATATCTCCTGCAGTTCTAAGATCACAGAATCACAGAATTGTAGGGATTGGAAGGGACCTCCAGAGATTTAGTCCAACTCCCCTGACAAAGCAGGCTCCCCACAGGAGGTGGGGAGTAGGTGGACAAGTAGGTGTCCAGGTGGGTCTTGAACCAGAGTCTCCGGAGAAGGAGTCTCCACAACCTCTCTGACCAGCCTGTTCCCGTGCTTGCTCACCCTAACTGTGAAGAAGTTGTTATGCAGATCTGTGTGGAACTTCCTATGCTTCATTTTGTTACCATTTCCCCTTGTCCTAACACTGCACACTGCTGAATAGAGTGGCCTTGTCTCTTTGGCTCCTGAACCTTATGTATTTATAGACATGGATCAGATCCCCTCTGAGTCTTCTTTTCTCAGGCTGAAAAGACACAGGTCGCTCAGCTTTTCTTCATAGGGAAGAAGCACCAGGCCCTTTATCATCTTTGTGGCCCTCCATGAGACTCTTTCCAGGATATCCCTGTCTTTTTTGTACCTGGTAGCCCAGTACACGACAGTACTTCAGGTGAGGCATCCCCAGGGCAGAATAGAGGGGGAAGATCATTTCTCTTGACCTGATGGCCACTCTTTTTTTTTAATGCACGCCAGGCTGTCAGATGAAATCTCATCTGGTTCCTCTCTGCCTAACTCTCCAGCCTGTCCAGGTCTTGCTAAGAGTTGGGCATGTCTCACCTAAACATTACTTTTCTTTTTAAGTAGTGCATGAACTGGATTATTAACTGGAAATTTATTTATTATCATTTTCCATTATTTAGTGGACAGAATTATGTCTCCTTTATTTAGTACTTGAGTTATCAAACAGAAATAAAGATACTGTCAATGCTTAAATCAGTTAACTGTAGTACACTTTTTGCATTTTCAGTGTTTTATTGGTGTCTTGAATATCATCAAGCACAGAATGGACAATTACACTTCCGAGTTGGTGGTAAAGAAGTTTGGAAGCATTTTGATGTTTGCATGTTTTCAAGGCATCGGTGACTGTGGAGAAAACTGCATTCTTTCTAGATTTAACTAACAAGGACTTATGTGTTTTTGCCAACATAACATACTCCTGTCCTGTCAAGACATATAATTTAATCATTGCGCAAATTTTGTAACATAAGATCACAGTTAAATAATCAGTATGAACGCCTATGTGTTGATCAATGTCTTACTGTCTATATATTATATTACTTCTGTTTTTTTGGCATTAGTTTTCCTTTCTTTTCTTTTCTTTTCTTTTCTTTTCTTTTCTTTTCTTTTCTTTTCTTTTCTTTTCTTTTCTTTTCTTTTCTTTTCTTTTCTTTTCTTTTCTTTTCTTTTCTTTTCTTTTCTTTTCTTTTCTTTTCTTTTCTTTTCTTTT
>JAPSGF010000043.1:204738-292336 GCA_035772895.1 Perdix hodgsoniae
TGTTCTCAAAAACTATATTAGAATTATTTTAATAGACCGATTCATTCACATGCTGTCTGACAGTCCATTATAAGTAGCTCAAAAACTTTTGCTCCATAAATACAGCTCATGATACTTATTTTTATTGCTACTGAGCTGTGCAAAATAATTTCTTCACTCATTCTAAGGAGTTTTTTCTCCTCTAGCAACACTGTTATCGCAATCACTGCCAGGGCTATAGATTATGCAGGATGCAATCAACCAACTAAAAGCACACAAATGCCACAGCTGTGATCTTTGATCATGATCTTCTGCCTGCTTCCTTTCCTGTTTACCGTACTTTTTTTTTAGTTTCCAATAAATATACTATAAAAATAATATGATTAATGGAGTGATTCAAAAATTGAACTAAGTTCAAATTCTTAAAAACAAATTAGAGCAGTTTTCAGAATATTTTTTGAAATTGCATATTTATTTCAGTGTTGGTTAAAATATTTTCTATGTGAAAAATTAGAAATATGTTTTAGATATCTCTATACATACATAAAGTAATAATTATTTAGAGATATGTGATGTAATTATAGATATATATATTTACTGTTAAAGATTTTTTGAGTTGAGTGTAGAACTTGATCAAGAAATTAGAGTCTTCACCAGAGAGATCACAAATGCAGATGAGAGCATTTGCATTTTCTGCATCAGTTAAAATCAGTAAAAACTGTACCTGTTGCAAAGTGTAATGAAAGGAATTGGAGCTCTCATCCAGGTATTGGCTGTTGGGTTAGAATGGGTATTTCTGGAAAGCTATGATAAGACTGTACCAGTTTGTGCTAAAATAAACTGATGTGATATTATTGTTGAAGTCCAACCTAAGAGATGTGTTTAACAAAATTTTCCAGTAAAACATAGTAGTATTCATAGATGCCAAATTGTTATTATTTTCATTACTGTACCCTTCCAGATGGAAATTACTATCATAATTACTATATTCTGCTTTCTAGTCTGACTTTACAGCACAAGATCTGGCATCTGGTACAATGCTAAAATTTAACAGAAGAAACTCTTGACCACAAAGCTACATCCATGTTTTTTTTTTAATTTCAGATAAGCAATGCAGACAAGTTTTAGGACAACACAGAATATGTTTTATTTTGCTTAATATTTGAACATTATGATTAGTTTTATCTAAACATGGGACATTCATTAAAAAAAAATGGTATTATGAAAGATTCTAAACTTGATCATTCCTTCTCTCATTTACTGACTCTTTCACAGAGATTTTTATGTTAAATTTAGAAATCTTTGATGGGAGTTGATTTTTTGCTTTTCCAAATTTGATGCAGAGAATCTATTTCACTCATCTCAGTATAGTAACTCCCAAGAGGTGATGTGCCAAAATCTAGATGTTTTAATGAAAATACTATTTATTGTCAGAACTTCTGAAAGTCTTAGAAATACTGTGTCCAGGTAATTATGCACTAATTGTGTTGTTCAGTATAAGCAGTTAGGTTTATATATTGAAACAGAAAAAAAAAGGAAAAAAAGAAAACTTCTTTGCAAGCCCCTACAGTGGAACTAGTTTTCCCTTCGCACAAAACAGAATGAAAACATTTATTTGTCTGCCACAGGTTGTTTGGCTTCCAGTTTGGCTTTCTGTTAATGACATGTGAATTCTATGACAATTTGCATGAACTCTCCGGACTATTGATTTCGGAGAAAAAAAAGGATTATTACTTGTTTGCAATTCATTTCTTGCTATGCCAAAATGCTTATAAGACTGCAATCTCTGTAGAAAACTTGTGATTAGAGCACAAATCAACAATAATTTCTCAAGAAGATAAAACCTTTAATCCTCAAATGGATATTTCTAGAGTTCTGCCAAGAGTCATCTAGAAAGTACAAAGCTAAGAATATAATTGTGGGGAAAAAAGAAGTCTTAGAACTGTTTTAGTGCTAATAGGCAAGATGATGTTAAACTGTGTTACCAGTCACAAGGAAGATATAGCATCTTTGGGATCATCTGGATTAAAAAATGAGGAAAATTGCTTATGACAGAATAAGATAAAAAAATGTTCACTCTAAGTGAGACTCCAGGTCTTCAGCTAGAATCCTTAACTGTCTTAATATAAAAATAAAATATAATAAAATCAAATAAAAATGACCTGAAGAGTTTCTCAGTCAAGTCTGATGACTCACTACTTGGCAGCTACTATCATAGAATCATAGAACCATAGAATCTTTTGAATTGAAAGGGACCATTAAAAATAACTGAGTCCAACTCCCCTGCAATGAACAGGGACATCTGCAGCTATATCAGACTGTGCAGAGCCTGGTCCATCCTGAATTTCTCCAAGGTCAAGACTTCTACCACCTCTCTGGGGGATGTGTTCCAGTGCCACACCACCCTTATTGTAAAAAATTTCATCCTAGTATGCAGTCTAAGTCTCCTCTCTTTAATTCTTGGGAAATTCAGAAGGGGATGGGAGTGGCATCAAAGTAGATGTTTTATAATTTTTAACATAGAAATAATAAGTCTTAATTTTTTCCCCTTGTTCTACCACAATATACCTTTCTAAAGAGTCTGTTCCCTTCTTTCTCATAGCCCCCCCCTAAGAAACTGAAAGGCCACTATCAGATCTCCCCAGAGCCTTCACTTCTCCAGGATGAACAGCCCCAGATGTCTCAGTCTGTCCTCATAAAAGAGGTGTATCATCCCTTGGATGGAAATCTGGATGTCCTCTGGACATGCTATTAGTCATCAGTTACTATTAGTAGCAGAGTGATGAGAAGGTATTCTGTACCCAAAATATGGCCTCATAAACTAGTCTTGGGAAGTTTAGAAGGGGATGGGAGTGGCATCGAAGTAGATGTTTTATAATTTTTAACATAGAAATAAATAGTCATAAGTCTTATTTTTTTTTTCTCCTGTGAAAAAAAAAAAAGGTCTATAATGTAGTTCTATATATCTTGGTTAGAAAAAATATTTTTGATTTGATGTATTTATTGCACAGCTGGAGCTTAAATATATCAGAGAGAATTATTTTGAAAAAACGATGTTAGAGGATAAGAGGAAGATGTATCACTTTGGAAAGGCACTGTCCCCACTTAAAAATTACTGCCTCCAATATGAGCCACAGTAATGCCTCCTGTGCACATCATGGATTAATGCAATATGATGCAAGATGGACTTGCTTAAAACACAATTGTTTCCCTCTGTCTATGAAGTCTTAAATATAAGGTCTCTTACTGTGTCTCAGCTAAGGACTGAAGATACTAGTAAAAGAATTGCAGTCTCTTAAGGCTGCCTTAACTTGGCCAGTCCTTACCTTCTGACCTGCCCAAAAATTTGGCAATTTGTGCTTTGAATCTTCACTTGGAAACTATCTTTTGTTCCTAGAAATCTTATGAGAAGGAGCACTGTGACTAAATGTCTTTCAGTGAAGGGAAGTGTATTTTTATAACGGCAAGACTTAAGATGTATTAAGCAGTAGATTGGATAAGGAACCTCAAATAAATTGCTTTTCAGCATTCACATCTGTGATTATTAGAACAGTGAGAACCCTAGACAGGATCTCTTTGGAAAATGGAGAACAAGCTAACAAGATATAAGCATTGGTTTGAGCAGAGAATAAAAATCTGGGATAAAAGACAGGCAAAGAAAGGGAAAACTGATTCTTAAAAGAAACATCATTTGAAACTAGAATACCGTTCAAAAAAAATTTGACATTAGCTTGAAGTATATTTTACAAGTTATATTAGTGGCAAAAATTTGATTTTAATATGAATGAACTGCATTTATTCAAGTAGCTGGCATCTGGCTTAAAAAGGCAGCTCATGAGATTACAGTGTTTCAGTTCCATTTTAGCTTAATCAGGTACCACATGTAGACTCTTTAGTTTCTAAAAAAATGATTGCATAAATCATTTTTTAAATCGTCAAATAAAGATTGTATAAATCTTACATGTAAAGATAGGATGACAAGTTCTACTATTTTCACATGTTAATATGATAAAATAAGGAAGTGTCTGAATACAAAGATAATTATTATGTTATCTTTTCATATTTTTTAGAAATCATGACTATGTGCATATACCTTATCAACACCCATTCTAGGGACTGAAATAGTCAATTTTTTCATATTTATTAAGGTTATACACAAAATTATAAAACCTACTTACATTCCATATATCAGTTCTTATTGTTATGGTGAAAACAGCTGCTATAGTTAAAGTTCTGTTCTTTATCAAACCCCAGCATTCACCTTATTGTCAAAGCACAAACAGGAATATTTAGTATGTCTTTAGATGTAGGAATCATGCTATGATCATTAGTTGATGCATTTAGGCATTTTCTATCCGCTTATTTTCAAAAGATGTGAACACGTTAAAGTTCAAGAATTTACTATTCTTATGTGAGTATTACATGTAAGAATAGATCCTTGAATCTTAAAGCTGAATTATTTCCTGGAAGAGGTAAATTTGGCTTTGGTTTCTGCTTGTGACAAATTCTGTTTCACAGTGATATTTGTAACTGATTTCTCTTCACAGTGGAGTTGCCTCCATACCAAGTACACAACTCCATAGAGTCAAACTGCTCCCCCGTTATTTCTACATCTGCTGTACCTATTGTCCTCTTACCTTCAGAAGACATTGTATGAATCAGTTTTTCTCATAAAGTGAATTTCTCAGTGATTTTTGATGAAGGTTCCTTGGTGTTTCCTTGTCATTCTGCATCTCAACTCCTCCTTTCTTCTACATGCATTAAAAAATAAGTAGGGTCCAATATGTTTGACATTACTTATATTTCTATACTTTTTAGATGATGTTCAAAAGGAATACTAGAATATCAGGGCAACTGAAATTGCAAATATATACAATCCTTCCTCATTCGCAAAAAACAAACAAACAAACAAACAACAACAAAAAAAACAGAAAAAAATCACCTATTTTATTTTTTTTAAATAATCCTATCAAATTTGTGTGTTCATGAGTGGGTGCACATTCAGTTTCTACTATGCTACCCCTGCCTTTTGAGGTATAGAATCCAGGTTGTGAACAGTTCCTCATACATATTCATTATCAGGGTCTGTGTACGAAGGATTTTGAGGCTAGTGTCTAGGTCTGTAGATTGACCTGAGTCAATTAGCATAGCAATACCACACAAAACTTTTTTAGTAGTGTTTTCTCCAAGATCCTGTAAGCCAGCTCAGAATATTCGGAACTGTAGATATTCAGGCCATTTATTGAATAAGTGAGCTTAATATGGAACTCCCTGGGATTAATGCACCTTCCTTATTATCTCAGCAGAGGATCTTTTTTAAAATAGTGTATTTCGTGAAAAGAAAAGAGCAGCTTGGTGGTTTTGGTGTCATAAACAGCACACAGTCTTGATCTGCACCTGTTACTAACATGAGAAAAACCTTCTGCAAAAATATTACCCAAGTAAACCACACAATTGAGTTCTTTGTCCTCCTTAAATATATATATGTATATATATATATATATACATATATATTTAAATAGAAATGAATGCAGTTACTGATCATTAAAATGATTTATCTTCTAGGTACTTCCCATGATTTATATTACTTTTAATTCAGTGATGAGAGAGAAGTTACACTTGATGCTTTGCACAGGTTTTATTAAATTACATTAAGATATTGAAATCAACAGTTACTTGTATTTATGACTCCATCCAGCACTTTGTGTGAGATTTATTCCCTTAGTAGCAGGGAATTCAGCACTGAGTAGCTGTGTAGTTAATGTGCTGTTACTGTTGCTGTTAGTGGGCATCAGCCTTGTACTAGCTTAGTTATGTAAGTTCTAAGGACTTGACTGGACTTATGCAGACTTTTCTGGTCTTATTTTAGCTATATTTAGCTGAAGTTGAAAACCGTGTACTAGTTAGGTTACAGGAATTTAACTTGTCTGTAGCTTCATTTTACCACTAGCTTAATATTTTACCTTCATACAATTAGAAGTTTTATTCTGTAGAAATTATAAGCCTGTAAAGATCAAAAAATTCTGAAGTTTCAAGTCTATCAGCTATCATAATAGCCCTCACAGCCGTCTTCTGAGCATCTGACTTCAAGTTAACAAGTAGCTATCTTGATCATAGGAATAATCCCCCAGGCTCATACAGCAGTGAATTTCTTCTGGTGAGGTCTGAGAAAAGGATTGATGATGTAGGATGCCTGAGACAAAGTAGAAGAGAGATGATAAGTTTATCCTGATCACTCAAAAAATTCAAGAAAAAGATTTTCAGATATAATTATTTTTAACAGATTCATTTCAGATTTCCTGAGATTTCCCTGTTGTCAACGGTTTACAGGCTGGTTCAGCCCAGTTCCGTGACTAGCGGGGTAGAGGGATCCGCAGATCCACGCCTCCGGAAAAGGGAAACAGGGTAACCCAGAATAATTGAAAACAGTGGCAACAATCTGAGGTGAAACAAACTAATTTACTAAATATAGTATCAGCAAAATATAATGAGAGAGTGTGCGTGCAAAAGTTGGATAGGCCTCACCACAACACTGAGGTGAGAAGTGCAGTCCAGTTGAGTCGATGAAGAAAAGCAGATGGAGAAGAGCAGACAGAGAAGCACAGGCAAAGATGAACAGGCAAAGAAGAGAACATCAGGTGACCTTGCCAGAAGTTACATCTCCTTGCTGACCTCAAAGTCCCCTGGGGAATGTAGTTCTTCCCCAGACAGGCAATCGGAACTTGAGCATCAACAGGCAAATCCCCAGTGCATTACATGATGTTATGATGTGGAATACCGATAACCAAAAATCATAATACCATGACATTCCACCCCTTATTCTACATCACTACATACATTTTTCTGTTCTTCAGTAGCCCAAGTCTTGGGCACATGAGCATCTACATGGCACACCTTTACAACCATATTCTTTACTCGGTCAGCAATATCTTTCCACAGCTCAGCAGCCTGAATAGTTTTACCCCTTCTTTGACAGTTGTTCTGTTCCCACTGCTGTAGCCACCCCCACAGAGCATTTTCCACAATCTATGAGTCAGTGTAAAGATAAAGTATTGGCCACTTCTCCTGTTCAGCTACATCTAAGGCCAATTGGACAGCCTTTACCTCTGCAAATTGGCTTGATTCTCCTTTCCCTTCAGTGGCCTCTGCAACTTGCCGTGTGGTGCTCCTCACAGCAGCTTTTCATCTGCGATGCTTCCCCACAATACGACACAATCCATCAGTGAACAGGGCATACGTCTTTTCATTTTCTGGTAGTTAATTGTATGGTGGGGCCTCTTTAGCTCATGATACCTCTTCTGCTGGCAGTGTTCCAAACTTTTTGCCTTCAGGCCAGTCTATGATCACCTCTAGGATCCCTGGATGGCTGAGGTTCCCCATCCGCTCTCGTTGCATAATAAATGCAATTCATTTACTCCAAGTGGCATCAGTAGCATGATGGCTGGAGGGAACCTTTCCCTTGAATATTCAGTTCAGGAAAGATTTCTCCCTGGCTCTGAATTGCATTATGAGTACAGGATGAAAACTCTCCAAAACCACTGAAACTACCACTGAAATTGCAACTTGGTTATGATAACACCTGGGAAACTCTTAAACACTCAAATTTGTTTTTTCCTGTCATAAGAAATACATAGAGGTACTCTGGGTACACTTTGAGTTTGATTTCAGTAAAGGTTAACAATCCCTTTCTCCTCTAGGAAGGAAAGAAATTGTGTCTATCTGTCACAGATCAAGTAACACAGCACTGACCTGTGATTTTGCTTTTTTCTGTTAGCAGCCGAGTCTTCCTTCCTGTTGCTACAGTTGTTTCTTGTCTCTTTTTCCACATTATCAGCTATAAAAACTTCCTGTGCTCCAGTATGTTGTAAAATTTCCTAATGCTTCCCTGAGAAGCTGCCCAGTAGGAATACATTTTCAACCTTTTTGATCCTAAAATTTTCTGCATCACTGCAGCTGATAGCTGTGCTATCATCCCAAACAAAGACACTGGAAAAGAGGGCATCTTGAAATACACATGATTGAGTGAAAGAAGACATGGTAAAGTTTTCCATATATTCATCATGCATAGGTTATATTAGATTGCAGGTGAATGCTGTGAATTATAAAATTTACATGAATATTGCATTTATATTGTAATATTTAACCTTCATAATTTTAAGTGTTGCTGTCACACCAGTAAACAGCTGGTAAAGAGAAATTTGAAAACATTTTAATTTTATTTAGAAATGTCATCTAAGTTTTGCTGTATAAATAGCATCAAACAAGAACTTATTCTCATGACATTATCAGACATAAGCATAATATATATTTATAAAATAAATATAAATACATTTCCTAGTATACTCAGCATCATAATGAACTTCAGCATGCTGCATACTGACATTCAATCACTGTTAAAAATATTCGAATTACAGGACATTATTTTGTTCCTTCAGTCGTGTAGAAATACAATATACAGACTTAAGTTTTGTTTTGAGATGTCAGCTTTAATTCATAAACACCAAATTAAAAATATTTGTTCTAATATTATTTGAAGACAACAAAAAAGAAATGCTCCAGGATGCTACTATCAAGAAATTACTACCTAGAGAACATATTAAGCACGCTATATACTGTAAGTTCACTCTTCGTTTTTAGAGATGCCGAATGTACTTTTAGCCCATCCTTTGTTGCATTTCAAGGCTCATAAAATTCTTCCATATATTAAAAAAAAATGCATTATTTACATCAACCAGTGTAGCAAGACTCTTCGTATACTCGATAATCCTGGTTTTCTCATACCTAAAAGAGTTGTGCTTTGTTTTTTATGATGGCGTAGTAAGGTAAATTTTTACAAATTTTATGGTTGACGAGAGCTCTGCTGAAGAGACTTTTCCCTTCTTTCTCAGAGACCCGCTTTAGATACATGTTGGCACTCAGTCTTCCCAATGAGGTCCCATCAACGTAGGGTAGAGGGCAGGACCACTTTGACTTCTGACCACTCTTCTTTTGATAGAGCCCAGATACATCTGGATTTTTGGGCTGTAAGGGCACATTGCTGGTTCACATCCAATTTGCTATTCATCAGTTTTCCCCAGATCTTTACAGGAAGGCAGCAAGGCTGTGCTCAATTCTTTCATAAATGACTTTGTACTGATATTGGGGAATACTGGGAATGATCTCTGTAATATACCCGAGTCAAAGACAATATTTGGCTGTAAAAAGAGTGCCTTGTAGGGATGTAAATCCTGCAATATCTAAACAGAAAAAGAAAAATAGAATAAAAAACAGATTCTCAAAGTCCCAGTGGGCTGTCTTCACTAGAGACGTGCTTTCATTATTCAGTAGTTTTACAAATGATTCTCTCTGGGACATAGATGAAGATATTCTGCTGGGTTGGGAGACCTAAATGTTTGAAGTACTCCAAGATGAAGAATGCCAAGAGCTGTCTATATGGCTGCCAAGCTCCTTTATAAATAATAAGCACCATTCTTTGTTATTTTAATAACAAAGGTTTCACTGCTGCTTTGGCCCATCCAAGACCTTCTCTACTTCCAGGAGATAAAGCAGTTGAACCATGATAAACCAAGATATTTCTTTTATTTATTTCTGCTGTAGGCAGATGTAAAAGTGTAAGTTCAGAAAGGCCCTATAAACTCCATATTAAGCTTTTTGTTAAAAAAAATCTTCTTCTGATTATGGGAGTTACAGAGTTTTCTTGAAGTTTGAAGTGGAAGTTTGGGTTTTGGACCCTGACTTTTATTAAATAGCTTTGTATTCAGAAAGAGCTACAGAAAGTCAACTGCAATGTTTCCATTCAGTAAGAAAATGTATATAAATAATAAGATAGTCAAACAACCTCAGAAAAAATCTTGGGAGGGATAATGCCTAAATTCTCTCAGGCACACAGTACAGATAACTGGAAATCATGTGGTGAGACAGAATTTCTGTAGATCAGTCTAAAAGACTAAAAAGAGCTAGTAAATATCTGTGTAGAGGGGGCTATTAGAAATTAAACAAAACAAAACAAAATTTTGTTTAAAAGGTGAAACTTACCTGCAAATGAATCAAGTAGGAGAAGAGAAGGTATACTGGTGGGTTACAAATGTTAGATTTGAAAAGGTGCTTAGTAGTGACTTGTTAGAAACATTAAAAATTCTCACAGAACTTAAGCACAGTAAAGAAAAGATGGCTGCCAAAAAATTGATGAGAGTCCAAAGATGAGGTATATATTAAAGAAACACTTAAGGAAAATCTGACCATAGGAGACAGATAAAATATTGTATTTGTATTCTCCTAATGCAGCCATAATTATTACCCTTTTTTCTTTTTTAAAGAAGAAGCAATCTGAAAACTGTCTTAAATTGAAGTATCAGTAAATGGCTATTAAGATAAGCCAATAAAATCATTAATAAGATTTTTTCATGAAGTGATTCTATATAGCCAGGAACATTAAAGATAATCAAACACAAAGCTGCTAACTACCAGTTAAATCAGAAGGATGGAAACAATCAAATAGGATCTCCATTTTAAAAATAGTCCAAGAGAGAAATAGAAAATGAACTGGTAAATCTGATTTAACTTCAGGCAAACTGTAAAGACTGGAACTATTGGGGAAAAGAGAGAGAGAGAGAGAGAGAGGGAGAGAGAGAGAGAGAAAAGGAGGAAGGATCAATACAGATTCTATAGAGGATAGTCTTTCCGTCCAAAATCAATACAGTACTGTAAAAATGTCAACTGCTACTTTGGGAATGTTCCCAGGCAGGGGAACCTGATTCTTTACACCAATAAATTGTAAGAATACTCTATTGCAAGCTTTCAACTTATGCCAATTATCACTGTCCTGCTTACAGTTTAGGAGCTAACAAAACCCAAAGGCAATTCTCAACATGCAGGCATCAGATTGTGGAGAATATGAAACCCAGTCTTGCTCCTGCTAGTACACTGTAGTGTCAGAGAAGAGTTGTATTAAATTAATGTTAGCATTAATGCATCCTTAGAATGTAAGGATAATGAAGATCCAATTACTATAATGTACATATATTTCCAGGGTTTTAATAAGTCTGCCATAAAGGGCCCCTCAAGAAGTGGAGCTGTCTTAGGGGAATCCAAAAATGATAAGTTGTAAATGGAGACAGTGGAAAAGATGAAAGGAGGGAACTGCCCCTAGCTGTACCTACATGATGACAGGTTTAATCTCACTGTAATTAATACAGGAAATATTTTGAAGGTACTGGGGATTGTTTAATGGGACATAAAAGAATTCTAGTCTCTGAGAGCATCTGAGAAGGCAGGAAAACTATTTGGTGTTACTGTAAATCGGACCACATAGGAAAGAATGATCACAAGTGTATAAACTGAAATCCTTGAAATTGTAATCTTTCCTGAATCCTGGGAAACAGATGCAGATCTTATGCAATTGCCTCGAGATAAAGTGTAATAAGAAAAGAACAAAATGGACTAATGCTTTCAGTCTTTGGAAAAGTGGCTAAATGGAAAAATGGAAATATAATCAAATGAATATATTAAGGACCAAATCACAGAAGAGAATTACGATTTCTAAGAACACAAGAACCTAATAATATATGAAGCAAATGGTTTATTTTTGGAAAATGAATTGTTTTCTTATAATGCGTAATTTAACTGTGGAATTCCTTCACATTGGGAAATATCTGGTACAAATATTAAAAAAATAAAAAGAAGTGAGACAAATTAGGGTAAACAGTGTAATAGAATGACTTGGTCCAAACGTAATCTCAAAGCTATCCCTGAAGCTGTATCAGTTAAAAACTAGAAAATAAAATTATCTTACAAATGACCTTTCCCTCATGCTTTTACCCCTTGCATGTTTGAAACTAATCTACCAGAAGAGACAGAGTTTTTGTTTGAGACAGCAAAGTCATAGTTAATTATACAATAATCTGGCTCTGAAGAAAAAGAATCTTGGAATTAATGAAAGTATTTTATTGAAATAACATATTTGCTAAATCATTTGTGAAGAAGGAAATAACACACATAAAATTCCAATAGTTGATCATATGTTAAATATCACTGTCAAATTACAAATGCATAAAGAATCAAATGAATTTTACACAGGCTTGCTAAGATCTAGGAAATCTTCACACATATAGAATGGTTAAGGTTGGAAGGAAGCTCTGGAGGTCAACTATTCCAACCCTCTTCTCACACAGGATCTCTGAAAGCACCATAGCACAGGATTGGATCCAGGAGTGTTCTGAACGTTTCCAGAGAAGGACACTCCACAACTTTTATTGTCAATCTGCTCCAGCTCTCTGTCACTCTCACAGTAAAGAAGTTTTTCCTCATATTCAGATGAAACATCCTATGTTCCAGTTTGTCCCTGTCATCTCTTATTCTGTTTCTGGGCACCAGAAACAGAATCAGAGTCTGGTTGCATTCTCTGGACAGCCTTCTTTAATATATTTGCACACATTAATAAGATCTCCTCTCAGTCATCTCTTCTCCAAGCTGAGGATTTCCAAGTCTCTCAGCCTTTCCTCATAGGGAAGATTCTTCAGGCCCCTAATTATCTTTGCAGTCCTCCACTGTACTGTATCTAGAAGTTCCTTGTCCTTCTTGAACTGGGGAGCCCAGAGGTGGATGCAGCACTCCCAATGAAGTCTTACCAGGGCTGAGTTGAGGGGAAGGATAACCTCCCTCAATGTTCTGACAATGTTCTTCCTAATGCAGCTCAAGAGATCCAGGATAACTTTAGCCTTCCTGGCCTCAAGGGCACATTGCTGGGTGATGGTCTACTTGTTGTCCACCAGGATCTCCAGGCCCTTCTCTGCAGAGCTAATTTCCAGCAGGTCAACTCACAGCTTGTATTGATGCATGCAGCTGTTCCTACACATATGCAGATGCCTTTGTTGAACTTCATGGGTTTCCTCTTTTCCCAACATTTCAATCAGTCCAGATCTCTCAGAATAGTATCACAGAACTCTGGGCACCGACCACTTCTCTCAATTTTGTATTATCATCACACTTGCTGAGGTTTCTCTCTGTCACTCCTTCCAGGTCACTGATGAATAAATTGAACAAGAGTGGATTCAGTAATGATCCCTAGGAGATACTACCTAAAGGCTTACAACTATACTCATCAGAACTCTTCACAATCCTCTCAGCTCTGCCGTTCCACCATGTTTGAATCCACCTCACAGTCTGTTCATCAAACCCATACTTTCTGAGCTTGCCTGTGTGGGTGATATAGAAGACAACAACAAAAGCTTTGCTGAAGACAAGGTAGAGAACATCTAGTGCTCTTCCTTCATCTACTCAGCTGGTTATTACCTCACAGAAGGCAATTGAATGGTTAAACATTATTTCCCATTGATGAATCTATACTGACTGCTCCTGTTCAAATTCTTTTCCAGCAAATGCATAGAGATGACATCCAGCATAAGCTATCTTGTAGATTCCTGGGTCCTTCTTCTTCCCTTTTGGAAGATTTGGGTGTGACTGGCTTTCTTACAGTTCTCAGGCATCTCTGTCATTCTCCATGACCTTATAAAGATGACTTGGGAGTGTCCTAGCAATAACAATCACCAGTTTCCTCAGCACTTGTTGGAGAGTTCCACCAGGGCCAGTGGATTTGTGTGCATCAGGTTTGCTTAAATAATCTCTAACGCAATACTCCCTGACCAGGGGAAAGTCTTCCTTTCTCCAGAATTTCTCCCTTGTCTCCAGGACCAAGGATTCCTGAGGCTTTAGCAGTAAGAACTGAAGCAAAGAAAGCATACAATAATTCTGCCTTTTCGGTATCCTTTGTCACCAGGGCATCCACCCCATTCATCAGCAGGCCCACATTTTCCCTAGTCCTCTTTTTGCTACTGATGTATTTGAAAAACATTGTCCTTGATGTTCCTCAGCAGATTTAGTTCCACATGGGCCTTAGCCTTCAGCATTGCACCCCTTCTCACTCTAACTTTCTTATAATCCTCCCAAATGGCTTGTCTCTTTTTCTGCAATCTGTATATTCCATATTCTGTTTCAGTTTTGCTAGAAGGTCCTTACTCATCCATGCAAGTCTTCTGTTCTCTTTGCTTTTCTTCTTACTCTTAGGCAAGCACTGATCTTGAACTTGTAGGAAGTGATGCTTGAATATTATCCAGCTGTCTTGAACTCTCTGCCTTCTGTGGCCCTAACGCATGGGATTCTTCCAAGTAGACCCTGGAAGAAGTCAAATTTTGCTCAAGTCCAGTGTTGCAATATTATTATTGTATATAAAAACAAGATTTAACAGAGAATGTGACATTTTCTTGTACTATAATTGTTCTTCCGCAATTTTTGTTTAAGTTCATGTTGAACAATTCATTTCTACTTCAAGTACTGATGAATAATGCTACTTTTCAGTTTCCATTATTCTGACACTTTAATAGCAAGCCATCTGTGCTTAAAGTTGAAGTGACACTATGTCTTAATGCTTACTGAAAATGTAAGGTTGAAAACAGCAAATATAATTTTCTTCTTGGTGAATTTTGTAAGTAAAGTTAAAAATAAAGGCCCATTGACCTAATAATATTGTTATGTGCATGACTGACTTGAAATTCCTTTGGGGAAACAATTTTTTGCATTCAAAAGTGTTGAGTGCTCTTTTACATATTATTAAATTTTTCTCAAAGGAACAATTCCTACAGATTATACTCAGTTGTATAAAAAGAGCAGAACAAGCTTTTAACTTGCTCTTCCATTTCTGTTGACCAAAACAATTGTGTCACTGACATATTTTTGAGAATGCCTAGTGGATTAGTTGTTACTATACGTTTAGTTTAAGTAAAATAATTTAATATGGTATAATTTAATACTAATAAGTAAGATAATTTATTATGGGATTCTTTCACGTAAAGCATCTCTGAATATTCCCGAAAGGAATATTTAAAAAAACTTTGCATTTCTGTGAGTAGATATGTAAATGCACATGACATTCATTAATTGTGTATTTGTACTAAAACAGGTTATGAGTTCTTAGCACTGGTTCCAGGGACTGAAGTATGTCATTAGATCTCTTTGACAGGTAACTAAACATTGACTCTGAGATCCCCATACTTGCCAGAAATTGTCATCACAGGCCAGGGTGCTCTTTCCTGACCTGTGTCTGGTAGCTTGTACTGAGGTTCACTCACCACATCCAGGTCTCACTAGTAGCTGGCAGTTAATCCATGAAGGTCACATATGCACAGGAGAGAAAGTATGGATATGTAGAGAGACAATTAAGAAACTGAGAGAAAAATATGAGACTGACTGTTGTGATCAATTGCAGGACATGGCCAGACAAGTGTACTGACTGGCACAGCTTTATAAATGACCAGCACTTTTCTACCCTTTTCTACTTATCCACCCCCTTTGTTAATCCTATTCTCCCTTCCCCCTTCTCACTCCTCGTAGGTTCACAGAGACCTTCAGTTTTATACCCTTCCAATCACTCTGATTTATCATCTTATTGGCAAACATCCAGGTTGATCTTTGTGGATTTGGTGTCTGTAGTTTGATACCTCATCAACTGGTGTGACTGAGGGGCTGAATCCATATTATTTTCTCCATTTTTGATTTGTCAGGTCTGTCTCAGCATTTTGCCTATTGCTCCCCTTTCTTTATTTCTTGTCATCCCGATCCAGGGATCCTCATTCATACAACCATGCTGCCTTTTTTCATTTGTCTCTGATTCAGTGAATCCGAATTCTTCTCTGGGCCCCAGTCCAAGAAGAAACTGATAAAATAGGCAGGTACTAAATCAGAATTGAATCTGAATCATATTTTTTGTATGCTAGTACACAAGATTTTATTCTAGGAAGTTAAAGGCATAAGCTTACATCTCTTTATGGTAAAATGTTGTTAAAACCACCTTGTGGTTTGCAACACCCATTCCAGATAGATGTTGCATGTAATTACAAATGCAAGAACTGGAGCTTTCTGAAGGAGAGTGAGACACCGCCTTTCTAGATATTCAAGTGCATGTGTAGAATTGGGTGCCTGTTCATGTATTTAAGATAATAAAACGCTCTATTAGGAAAATAATGATTTACAGAGTATGTAAGCCTGACCTTCATTTGACACCCTTGCTGGAACAGAAATTCATCTTTTGAAATAATGTAGGCCACAAAAGCATCTGAACTGCACAAAGGAATATAATTTTAGTTAGTACTGGCAAAGAAATGCTGAATCAAGTGTCAAGAGTCCTATGATACAAGTTTGGACATTGTTCATAAAGGACTGCATGCCCCTTGAGCAAATTATCTACTGACTGTCACAGGAAAAGATGCCATATTTGAAGGCAGATGTACCACAGTGCCCTAGGTTTTTACTGGCTATCTACTCTATTCATACAGATCCTATTCTTCCTCCTACCTTGAAGGTTGCATGAGGTGGTCTGTCATATTTATTACGAACAACAAAAATGTTTGTTATCAAAGTAAACTGTAAAACAGATGTATGAAGCCTAGAGAGAGTGTAAGTACATTTTATGATATTTCTTTGAACACATTCTCTGCAAAATGAATCAAGCTGGAAAATCACTTGAATACTGTTCATACTAAGACTAAAACAGCACCATGAAAATGCATCGTATTTTCGTTTCAGTTGTAATAGCTTCTGTATAATTCTGTTAACTTTGTTGTATTTCAGAATAACTAAATCAGAAGTTAATTTACATACTTGATTAATTTGTTTATATTTGGTTCTGTCACATTATATATTGGTGAAATTGAACGTTAAGCAGCAGCTTAAGGACTTTGCCTACTGTGTACATTTTTTTCAGAGCCAAATATTCATGTTATTAATAATTTGTGAGTATAAGGACCATGGATGTAATTCAGTATGAAACACAGCCCTGATAATCTGCAAACTTTGAGAAAACCATATTGGAGTAGTGACTCTAAGCAGAGTCAGAACAGTTGAAAATGCAAGTGGAGCTGCAAATGTGTTTAGTTAAAATGTCCAAAGTTCTAATGAGATTTTCTTATGTGATCTGTATCTCCTATCTATAGAATCACAGAATCATCATAGAATCATAGCATGGCCTGGGTTGAAAAGGACCACAATGATCATCGAGTTTCAACCACCCTGCTGTGGGCAGGGTTGCTAACAACCAGACCAGGCTGCCCAGAGCCACATCCAGCTTGGCCTTGGTTGCCTCCAGGGATGAAGAATCCACAACCTCTTCTGGCAATTTGTTCCAGTGTGTCACCACCCTCTGTGTGAAAAACTTCCTTCTAATGTCTAATCTAAACTTCCCTTGCATGATTTGAAGAAATACATTTCTGTCCTTGACTTAAATTGGATTTAAAAATCTGAATATGGGACTGATCAACAGTACAAAACATTGGCATATAATACCTTTTGTCCCAGAAGGAGACATGAAATTCCCAGGCCACATTCCAGTGTCTAGACTCAGAGATAAACAAGACAGAAAGGTTATGGAACAGATACAACCAACACCAGCTATGCAGTTACTTTGTTCATGATGTAATAATTACAAAGAAATCACATTTCAATTGCGAGTCCAGGTTTAAGCACCCAAAATCTTTAACCCAGACAACATCTTCAGCCCTCTTTCTTATAAATTACTGTAGTTTATTATTAAGTTATGCAACAGAAATCTTGCTTACATCTGTCTGGATTATATCATCAGCATTCACCTCTGATGTTATGGGCCAAAATATTGAAATAGGATACATTACTCTCATGGTAGGTCTCATAAACACCGGTGAAATATTCACTACTTCAGAAGCAACTACTCTATGAGTATATCTATACTGTAATTAATATTCAGACTTCAAATTTGCTGTGAATGCGTGTTTAGCATTTATTATCTTATTTGCCTGAAATCTAAATTTGAGCTGCAAGAAATCTCTTCTGCCCTTGAGGCAGCAAACATTTTGGGTCCTCCTAGAAAGCACCTAAGGGCTCCCTCAAGGAATAACGTCCAGACTATTTTCTTTTCTCCCTAATTGATGTCACTGAAATGACAAATAGAATAGCTGGAAGCCTCAAACAAATGTTGGTGCCTATGGATCTGGTACATCCCAAACTGTTATTGCCATCCAGGAATAGCAGCAGAATTTCCCCAGACCTGGCCTCTGGGGTGATTCAATAAACAAATAAGGTAGATGGGCACCTCTGCAGGCCTTGAGGCTATCTTGAGGGCTGCCCTACATAGTAATAAAGTCACAGCATATGAGACTCTGAATATGATCACTGAAGCAACCTATACTTTCAGAGCTGGTGCTTTGGGCTCTTGGCACAACAACCAATCCTTGCTGAAGAGTCATTTCAAATTTTCAAAGTCTTAAAAATTTGTACTCTGAAAAGCTTGTTCAGTTATGAACTACAAGAAAGATGTGAACATGTTGAATGCCAGTAGGATAGCACTAATCAGTTACCAAAGAGATAAAAGATAAACAAAGATAAAATCCAAGGAAAGTGTCTGGGAGACCTTGCCATAGAATGTAAGGTTGAAAAAGAAGTTCTGATCACGTTGTCCTACAGTGGTGGCATGTATGCCTGGTATTGTCTTTGATTTTGATTTGCATTTTTCTTGTAATCTCTCGCTGCAATTACAAAATGAGTCCTTGTTTACTCAAGTCAAAAACGGCAAAATCAACATTTCAATGTTCTTCTCAATTATGTTTAAGGAGATATGTAACTGAAGAGAAAGCAATATAGTTTTGCGCCAGTAGATATCCCTGTTTGACAGAATTTCCTCTATTTAGTCTTCTTCACATTCAATATACATAAAAAAAAAGATTCAATAAATGGATTTAATGGCTAATTTCTTTGAGGAGATTCTAATTTATGGATGTATAAATACATTATCATTTGTTGAAAAGCTCTGGAGAACAAGTTTATCAGCTCATTAAAATCTCGCTGAAATAAACTGCAGCTACTGAAAGAGAAGACATTGTATAATACACCTCATCATTCAGCTACAGATTTCTACGTATCTGCAATAATTTAAAATGCCATCTTTCAGGAGTTTAACCAGTTCTTGGTGTCCTAGATAAGTTCAGGCTTGGATAGTGCTTTAAATACTTAGAAGTTCCAATTCTATTTTTCTCATGAGAAGTTTCATGACATTAGGCTGCTACTGGGAAGCAAGAAATAGTGATAATATTACCAATGGGCACTTGAGAAATCAGAGACAAAACCTCCACACTTAAAATTTAAAAAATCAAATGTGGCAAATCTCTTAAGTACATTTTTTTCTGAATAACATTTCCCACTAATGAGCAGTCTTACAAGTATATTAAATCAGTTCCCATATAATCATCCTCTTTAAACAAGACTATTACTTAAAATTCTTGGCAGGTATATGGTATTTTAAATAGAAACCCCATTTAAATTCTGTGTTAGGGGTTATTAATTTTATGAAGAAAATAAATTAAATTCTTAAGGTCTATAAGGTCATATGGAACCATGAGACATTAATGAAGGGATAACTGTGAAGTGCCATAACACAGCTTTTAAATATCTGCCTTAACAGGAATGTAGATTACCACTTTCCCCACTTCTCAATCTCTTATCTATACAAAATGTCACATAGCCTCATTCCAAGTAGCTGCTGTTAATGTCTGGTTTCTTTCAGTCCAAGTGCTGGATTCTGTGCACTTGTGAATTCTAATCTTTCTTACCTGTAAAGAAAGATGAGTGTACATAGAAAGGTATCTAAATGTGTGCATACTGAAAGTCTTTTCCAATTCAAATTTATAGGACTTTCCATTAATCATTGTATCTTGTTCCTAGTTATACTGAAGATCTAGACATAGTGAGTTGTCGGGTTTTTTTTTTTTGTGCTGTTTGTTTGTTTTGTTTTTCCAATGCATATCTGGTTAAAAACCATCATTTTACTTACATTTAACCATTCATTTGCAGTTCTTATTACAGTATCTATCCATGAAAATTTGGACAGATTAACAAGTTACATATAGCCTGTAGAATAGAAATAGAATAGAATAGAATCAAATAGAAATTATGTCATGGGCAAAAGACAGATTTTAAGTAGCAATATGCATGCATTATTTTCATGCAGACTTAGCTATGTTTTAGAATACATATATTGGGATTTATGTTTTGAACACTGGGAGGTGATGATGCTTCTTCATTTTTACCTGAAATAACATAAATATGTCAAACACTTTTCTGGTAAATCTTATATATTTGAAACTAACCCATAAAATTTGATATTATTTTGTACCACTAATGTGTTCTAAAAGTAACAGTACTTACTTTCAATATGAAATGTTTCAATTGAGATTTTACTCAAGTATTCAGAAAGGGAATGATCCCAAATTAAAATAAATTTGTTTAAGATGTGTTCTCATTCTCTCTAGTTATGGATATTCTGGCAGCTGAGCACAGTACTAGAAGTTTTTGTTGAAAGAAAAAAAAAATTTTCTGCAAATTTGAAAGAAAATATATAGAAGGGGATTTCAAAATATTTAACCACAAATATATGTACTGTAATTTTTGTGAGAACATATTTTTGTCTAATGCGCAACTTGTGCTAGAAAATATCTTCGATAACTTACTTATAAAAATGGCTAGCATTATGTTTAGGGCACTGATTTGTTTGTTAAATGTTATAGGCTTAATGCACAGATTACTATATGTTCTCATTTTAACACTGATCATCTGTCTTTCCTCAGTATGAATAAGTCACTTGACTCCTCTTGTTTTACTTTACCACACAAGAAAACAGACTAATGCTTACTCACTTATTTAATTAAAGATTGAATTTAAATGACTTTGGGCAGTCTTATTTTTCATAGGAGAGTAATGTTTTACTGAGAGCTCTTTAAGATGGGCTGGCTTTCATTTTTTGCTTTTATAGCTTTGCACAGCTTGGTACTCTAAATTTGCTAGCAATATATGTTTTTTACTTAAACTTCATGCTTGTGTGGTATGATGAAAACCTACATAGATCTTGTTTTTTTTCTTCTGGGGAAGCTGGAAATGTTGACTTATCTTTGGGAACTGAACCATGATGTCACATACTAACACTGTGATTACGCATGGGGCAGATTATTGCTGCTTCTCATACAAGTGATTCCGATTTCTGATGAAGGTTTAATTACAATTCTCGTTGATAATTTTCCAGTACAAGAGTTGGATTTCTCATGGTGAGTACATTCAAATATCAAATATATTTAAAGAGGTTTGCACTCTTTGAGGAGATAGCAGAAAAAAAGATATGTTGTCAGCTAGGTATTATGTTTAAATATAATTAGTAAAACCTTCTCCTCAAGAAAATATTAACCAGTATCTTACAGGAAAACAAGCACCTACTTTCCTTTTTTTTATTATTATTCAGTTTAGGAGCAGACTGATCTTTGTGGTGCTACAATACATAGAAAATTACATTGTTATAATCTGTTAAGTGAGCACTGCCTAGAGTTTAAGTCTAGCCTTTATTCTGAGGAAAATGCTTGAAGTTACATGCTAGTTTTTTAAGTTCAAATGAAATAGAAATTTGTCCCACTGTCTACAATAAAGTTAGCATAAATTAGCATTATTGCATCAGATAAATGTGTTTCATTTTTTAACATCTTTGCCTCACCATGGCGAGATCTTTTTATAAAAGATTGGTATCTGTCTTTTTATAACAATGTGAAAATCAATATGAGAATCAGAAGGAAATGGAAAAGAAGAGGTGAAAGGAACAATTACATTTCTGAATGATTTCTAAACTAGCAATCCTGTAAGTTCAGACAAACGTGGTGTGTGATCAGAAGGGACTTGGAGTTTTTAGTGCAGCTTGACAGGAAAGTAAATACATTTATATCTGCTCATCTATCATGAATTCACCTTTATCTCATACATGTCCTTAGTAATGGTGACATTTGCAAATGGTTCAATTAACATCACTGTGTTCTGGGTAACACTTCAATTTCTGGGTATGAAATAAACAACAATAACATTGCAAGTACTAATATCTTTTCAATCAGCATGTAGGATCATTCGCTGCATATGTATAACTAAGTTGAATGAATACAGATCCACCCATTATTTTAATGTTTAATGGCCAGTTCAAGACTTAAATCTTATTTCTATGTTAGAAAGAAGCCTGGAAAGATAAGAATTTTCTGTTAGCTGGTATGTGTTGTGAACAGGTTACAACCACCATTAGAGGTGATGCTGTGACAAGGTCCTCTCTACACACTCCTGCACAAACTGTCTTTTTAGTAATAATCTGATCTTTCCCACTAACACCTATTGTTGGTGTGAAGTTGTTGTTGCTGGCCTTGTCTATGCATCATCAGCCACTCTCTATCTGCACTCGATTTTCCTCAGCTTGGGAAACCATCATATATACCATAATCCTCCCACTCTTCAGATTGTGCCATCAGCAGAGCTGATTCCTTCAGTGATTCCCAAGTGATATAGATAAATTCTTGACACGTGTTATACTCTATGAAGAGAAAACACAGCATATCATTATGGACAGTAGACTTAGTAAAAGTAATAGAAATTACATCAGAAATCACTTCAAACTGAAAATCCAAGTAAATATAGCTATGGAATTTCTAAATCAAATATGTTTATTAGCATTTAGTTCTTTAAAAGACCAGGAAAACCTTTCTTGGGAGGGAAAAAAAAAAAAAAAAAAAAAAAAAGGAAAAGGAAAATGAAAAGAAAGACATTTGTATTTAAGACATCCAAAAGTAAGATGCACAATGTCTCCTGACTTGTATGCAAATACATGAACAGGACTTCTTGTGAATACTTTTCAGAGGAAACATATTAAGATATTTTGGTAAGAAATGAGACCATAATACATAACTGTTGGTTTATTTATTATAGGATCTCTCTAGCATTTTCTGATATGCTTGATTCTTGAAAAATCTTCTGGCCAGGTTGAGCAAAATAAATTAGAAGGATTTGGAACTCTGCTTTGTGTTCAGTGAGGAAACAATACTGATGACTGAGAATGACAGTCTGCAAAACTGTTTCTGTGAAGAAAGTTTTCAATAAGTTCCTGTTTTACAGGAACTTATTTTCTTATTTTCAGCTGCAATCATCTGTTCTCTATCTATGCAGAAAATAGAAATTATGGGCTGCTGGATATGAAGTTGAGATTAGAGATTAGTTACAGATTGCTAGGTATGTTCTATATTGAATATGTTGTCAATATTTTGGCTATCCAATGTTCCCAGAACTTGTTATGGATATGCTTAGTAACACTGCAGACATGCCAGTTGTCATAAATCACTTATAAGAGTTATAACAGTGGTTCATGATGCACATTGACTTTCACACACACACACACACACAAAGATAATACCTACCTTATAAATAAATTCACTTCTATAACTTCTCTCTGGATAGTAACTTGACTCAGGTGGTAGTAATTATCACCTGGCTTATAAAAGTGAACAGCAGCCAAAGGGTTGGGCATCTACCGGAATATAGCATCTACCTGAGACCTGAGCTCTATGGTATCCTTACTGACAGACATCTCAATATTTTCTGTATGACTTTTTTATGTGATTCTGGTAGGAGTTTCCTATTAAACTCAATTTTTCATTTTTTTAAGATAAACAGTGAGATTTTTTTTTTCCTCATATAACTCATTCCATCCTTATGGAGTCTTTATACACATATCTCAGATAGTATTTCCAAGTGGATTGTTTTTATGAAGATATATAAGTTGGGACCAATAGGTTACTGTTTTGGATAATAACCTCAAATAAATACAAACAGCAATTTATTATGCCACAAAAACATGGGTGAAGATAATATACCAGGCACTTTTTTTAGCCTTCAGCCCAGATAAAAGTATATGGAAAAAGAAATTCAGGAAAAATTAAAAAAAAAAACCACACACAAAAAAACCTGCGAGCAGTTTCTTACATCCTTGAAACTTTTCTTACAGGATAATATTAGTGTAACATTTTTCTTTCCTCTCTCCTTCCCCCCTTATTCAGTTCTCATAACTTGCAGTGAGTTTAAAATTAGTCTATCTTTTAAAGTCAGAGAAAGTGTCATTCCATTTGATCTACAAAGCATTGTGCATGCTTTAGAATACTGTATAAATAACACAGAGGTCTAATTCAGTGCTCATTCTCTCAAGAGATGTCAGAAGGAGCAGAAGAAGATTTTAAAGTTATTTTTATGCTGCTCAGTTTTTACTTTAGACCAGATGTCATGTTTTAACTATTTTTTTTTCTAATAAGTTGCATATCTGCAAGTATGAAAATTTACAGTAAATCTTGCAATGTTCTACTTGAAAGAGTGCTATGAAAAGAATTGTGCTCCTATAGTGTAGCTTCTGAACTAGAAGAATCTTCTGTTATTATGTTAAAACTTGTCTACCCTTCTGGAGCAATTTAAATGGGGGAGACTACACAAGGCCAGGTAAGTTCTTCAAGGACCCAGAAAGACAGCTGGCCTTGTTTACCAAGACAAACTGCTGCCGCAGACGGGAAGCCACATGGGGACCTGTTTTCTAGCTAGTAGATATTTTTATATAAGGCTTCCAGCTCAGAAAGAGAATTCATGCTGCAAGTAACTTATTACCTAGAGGATTCTTCTCTTCTAAGGAGAACTAAAGAGACTATCTTCTTGATTTAAAGAAAGCTAAACATTGTATTATTTTTCTCTTCTCTAGAGTAATGGGATTCTGTAGAATGGGATTGCTCTCCCAGTCTAATGGTTAATGAAAGTTACATGTCAATTCTGTAGCTAAATTTCTCTGGTTCTCAAATCAGGTTTTAACCTGTGAACAAATATTACAACACAGAGTTTCGAATCAACATATTTTCAACTCAAAGGATATTAGTATAGATGACAGTTTTTTTCTTGATTTTCTATTCTTGCTGAGTTCTCTTTACAGCCAAAAGAGAAACAAAACCTTTCTGAGGTGGGGCTTTAAATATCAAAGTTAGATTGGTGTGGCCAGTCCCTGGTAGGCTTTCTTTCTAAAGGAGGTCATTAGATGACTTGTCACCTTGAAGCAGAAGATATCCTTTTGGATACCTTTCTCTGTTTAGGCTTCTCTAACAGAAGAAATGTCAAATATTATATTAATATTAGAAGGCTCATTGAAGAAAACCTCAGTATGCTAAGCTTAACCCTTCCAAACTGCAGACTGTAAAATTCATAAAATCTTCAATTATGTCTGAAGAAAAATAGAATGTAGACAAATCTACAGTATACAGCGCAGTGGGTTAGCCTACTATAATATTCCATATAATCCACACTAAAACTGTTTTTGTTTTTTTTTTAAAGGAGAAATTGTATTGAAAATGTTGGTTTTACTGCAGTGTTCCAATGATAACAGAACATGTTAAAGTGCTTCTCTTTTAAAGAAAATATGTTTTGTTAAAGGAATTGTTTCTCTGCTGTTTCAATCATCTGGATGAATTGAACTGTATAAGGTTCTTAAATCTGAAAATGAAAGATGAGGTGTATTTCTTTCAGATTGCAAACAGTAATTATGGGCCTTTTTGTAGAAAACATTTCAAAGGAAAAAAAAATGCATTATTCTTCCCTTTGTTTTATGTAGCAGCTTGAATAAATCTGTTACTATTCTTAGTGAAAAGATCCACAGGACTTATACTAGAACTAGAAATTTGCTGTGCTGAATTAGATTTGTAGTTCATTATTGTGTTTCCTCCAAGAGCAGACAGCATTTAAATGTTATAAGAAGTAAGAAGAAAGAAAAAAGGGCCTGATGGTCTATAGAAATCAGCAACAGATTCTATATTATTTTATTCAGTTTTACATCATTTCTTAATTTAGAACTCATCATCTTTTCATCTATGAATCCCAAAGTCAAGTGCCATATTTGTCTCTCTCTTCATAGACCTGTAAAAGTCAATGCATTCTAATTGGAACTTCTGCATATATTTCTGTGTATCTACGATTGGTATAAGTGAAATTCATTGCTCCAAAAAGCTAAAAATGTATGATAAAAACCTCTATGCAAACTCTACTAATGAAAGAATTGTATGTGAACATATGAATATCATTCTTTCTACCCATTTCAGTAGGAATTTACCAGGTACATTAGATCTGATGTGTAGTTATGTCATTAGCATTGTCTTCTAGCATTTGAACCAAACGACCAAAAAATACTGTCTGAGAACTATTTTGCTTTGACTGAATTGCTCTTTTCTCAGATGCTGTCTGCCAGACAACAAAATCCTTCTGTTACCCAAATTTGAGTTGACAATATTTTTCTTTTGATTTTCTTCCTTCGTAGACACATATATCTGCTGCTTCCTATTGGTGTAGAAGTAAATTAGTTTACAATTAAAATAAAACAAAAAATAGTTTACAAATTATAATGTCCTTCCATTTTCTTTCCTCTGATTTGATTTCTTATTGTCTTCCTTATCTCTTTTCTCTACCAGGCTTTTCGGTTTTTTTTTTTGTTTTTTTTTTTTTTTTCTTTTTTTAGTTCCATCACTTCAGACAAGAAAATTTGCTCTTGAACTGTTTTTGTGACAGCTGTGTCTTCTTTTGTCATACATTCATGGTCAGTCTTGAAGTCCAAAATCTCTCAGTATATTTTCCTGCAGGCTTGCATCCAGTATAAAGCATCATTGAGTTCCACAATAGTTTTTAGCTTAACCTTTACATCCTGAGTCTTTGCTAAGCATTGCTAGATGATACTAAAAATACAGAAAACTTACATGTTGTTACTGAATAGGTACTCATATCATGCTGATTCTTTCCAGTGATTTCTTTCTGTTGCCTTTTCTTCTCCTTAGGTCACTGCTGGTGTTGTCTGTGGACATCATCACTTTCCTTTTCTAGCAGATATCTTTGAAGATGAAAGATACCAACTTGAAAAGCTACGCTCTGATGCCCTGGTGTAAGTACTCTTTTAGACCACTTCACATGCCTATATAACTTCAGTGTTGTACTTTTCTTCCTGACTGTGCTTGTAGTAATCTGATGATTCAAACTCTGAGGCACAATTAGAAAAAAATAAAAATTGTTTATATTCATACTATTCAAGATGTAGACAGATGTATTCAAACTTCCTTAATTAAGTTAATCAAGAAATAAACAAGCATGTTTAGATTGAATTTGGAAATGAAAAGCACTGAATACTTTGTTTACTTTTTAAACTATTTATGAAATTTTGAAAAAATAGTGTTGTTTTTTTTTTTTAATTTTTAAATCACTATTCATCACACACAGAGTTCTTATCCAGTAATTTTTATATCAAATATTGATATCTAATTTGAGGGCAATGTAGTATAATAACTGCAAGAGATTTCACACACCACACATCTGATAACATTTTAATTTTTTGTAGTCTTACTTAAAACAAAACAAAAGCAACAAAAAAGTATAAACATATTACCAGATTTTAATTTAACTTCAGGGCTTTAACCATTATTTTTCTTTTGATTTTCCTTCAATATGGCAGATCTATCTCAAAATAGATGGAAGAGTCCAGCAGTCAAATTTTATCCATAATGTTAATACATAAGTTGATGGCAGATAAGCTAGCATTTTTCAGTGTCTTATCTAAAACTGTTATATTATTATTGACAGGGTTGTTTAAAGAATAAGCTTTCAATAACGATCACTTCCCTTGCAGTAGCATGGAAGAGAGAATTGGAAAAGAAGAAGTGAGAAAACTCATAGATTGAAATAAATGCAGATTACTAGACAAGGCAAAATCTGTGTGAATAAAGCAAAACAAGGAATTCATTCTTTACTTCCCATTGGCAGGCAGATGTTCAAGCCACTTCCAGGAAAGCAGAGCTCATTATGTGTAACACTTTCTTGGAAAGCCAAATGCCATGTCTCCAGACATCTATGTGTTATCACTACTACTTTCACCCTAAGACACACAGCCTTTATGAAGAAAAATAAACACTATCCCAGGCAAAATCATGACAAACAGTTTTTACACAAAGATTCATATAGATGTACACATGTATTTAAATATATATATATATAAATATAGATGTATATAGTATGTATATACATATATATATACATACAAATGTGTGTATATATATATATAAAGGGATGTCTTTGTGGCAGATTTTGGTTAGCTAAATTTCTTTAATTTAGCTAAATTTCTTAGCTTAATTTAGCTAAAATTCTTTAATTTAATTACTCGTTAATTAATACTTGAGGTCCATTAAAAAACTAGCTCCCTTAGTGTAAATAATAAAAGTGGGAAAAATAAAAATTACTGAAAGTATCACACTTACTGAGGATATCTCTACATCAGCTTTATAGACTCTTTATCATATATTTTCTACTTCAAAAATTTCTGTCTGAGATATCATCCTTTGCAAACAAGAGGAGTGGACTAATTAGGTGATAAAACCAGCTATGTGCAAAGGGACAGATATCAAACCTGTCAAAATCAAAGAATAACCTTCTATTGATCTTATACTTGCTGAAATGTTACCAGCTGCCCACCATGCAGAAAGTAAGATAAGAGAATAAGAAAAGAGAATGCTTTATACTTTTTTAGCTACTCAAATTTAACATATAACAAATACTGGAATAAAGATTTTACAGGCAGGCATGAGACAGTACTTAAGTATCAGAGGCAGTTTACTCTGAGCTAGTCCCTTATTTTAGTAGTATGAATATCAGTGAAATCGGAGGAAAGATGCCATGAATTTAGAAAAAAAAAAAAAGTAGTTCTGAAAAGTGGCAATTTTCAGTAGGAATGTAGTTATGAGATATTATTTTGCAGGAATACTCAAAAGTGTTGGAATTCGAGCATGAATTAGTTAAGTAACTTCTGGTTTTGAAAAGCTAATTTGGAAGCAAGTATCCTGTTATTAACACATTAAACTCAGGTACAAGCAGTGAAGCAGAACTACATCATTTTTTGATTAATTTGTTCTTATCATTTAATTCCTCTTTAGTTTGATGCAAACTGAAGAGAAACAGAAATCTAAATAACAGATTATAGGACTATATTTGACATTTGCTGTAACACCTGTACAGAACTGTTAATTCCAGAAACATTATACAAGGCTGTAATTCTCTTCAATCATAGAATGACAGAATAGCTTGGATTGGAAGGGATCTCAAATACCATCTGTCCACTGCTGTGGACAGGACTGCCAACTGCTAGATGCAGGGCCTTCAATGCCTCCAGAGATGGGGCATCCGTAGCTTCTCCAGGCAGCCTTTGCCATTGCCACACAACCCTCTTTGTGAAAACTTCCCTGACATCTATATCTTCTCTCCTTTAGTTTAAAACTATTTCTCCTTGTCCTATCATTATCCACCCATGTAAAAAGACTGTTGCATATCCAAGCTTTACCCACCAGTTTATGTCTTGCCTGCTAACTAGGAACAAAGTAGAAATGATGGAAGCTGAAGTCTTTTTGGAAATGAGAAGAATTCATTATCATTAAATGTGCTTATCAGAATCAGTAAGCAGCTTTCTGTAAAATACGTAGCTGGAAATGATTACTTCCCACTACTAGAATACATTAAGAGCAAAAGATATCTTGTATCAGAGTTCTTTATCATGGACATTGAATTCATTTCATGAGAAATTTCATGCCTCCTGGCATGAAAAACTACAATAGTTTTACCTCTGCTTTCTCTCCTCTCATCTCCATTGCCTTTACAACAATCTTGGCATCTTTGTTCTGCTGTATGCGAGTCTGTTAGCTCATGATGAAGAGAAAGAGGAAGGACACCAGAGGAAAGGTACAAATTTTGACATTTGAGGGATACAAAGTAGTCTCTGACAGTATGCCTAAGATCAGTGATATTTCAGTGTTAGTAGTTATTTAGTTAAATTAAATTGTTAAAATGATTTATTAAATGCTCAAACTTTCAACTTGAAAAATAAAATCCCCAAATTAGCTGAAATGCAGACCTTTGTGTAGGATCCATCATGCTACCTTTCACAAACAATCTTTAAGTATTTTTTTTGTCTGTTGAACTTATGTGTCAGCATACATTTTCTAACACTTTCACATTGTTATGTTAAAAATTTGCTCATGTATAAATAAATACTACATTAATACTAGCCAAGAGTGAAAAAAAAAAAGAAAAAGATACCATAACATTAATTTAAAAGTTTTGTCTACAACTAAGTGGTTTAGTACCCATAGTCTGAAAGCAGAGCTTTTGGGCATGGAAATAGGGATAATCATGGTATTCCTTCTTTACAGGCATGTTGTCAAGTGAAAAAAAGACTTTAAAAGTTCTTGTCTTTGTATGTGCTTCATCTCAAAAGACTCATCTAAATTTCATTAACTATCGTAGACAAAGTCATCTTGAAAAGTCAAAGCTCTATCTTTCTGTCTGATATGGATCTAAAAACAACACCCATATTTTCACATGGTATTTGCTTAACATTTTTTAAATGTTCTTTCTTCCACTGAGAGATAAGGTCAGAACTGAAATGTTGAGATTGGTTTGTTAAAGCTTTCATGAATGAAACCTTGGTGTTCAGCAAGGTCAGAATCAGATATCTTTTTGCAAAATCACAGAAAACTTGGGCAAAAACATAGGTTTTGAAGGGAGATCTATAAATGGTTTTCTTGTTGAGAGACAACCAAACTTAAGTTCTTAAATCTTAAGGTTTGTACAATTAACTTATTGGTCTAATACTAACTTCAGAAACTTTCAAGTAAAACAAATCTAATGCCACAGTTGAGGAAAATACACTGTAGCCCAGCTAGTGTCTCTACATAAACAAAACCAGATTTGTTTGTAAAGAGACAAAAGATTAAACAGAATGACAAAAACAATACTAAAATTTTAAACTGCGTAGTAAGTCTGTAAATACAACTTCAGAAAATTTCATTTGTTTTTCACAACTTCACTATAGGAAAAATCAGATTTCTATCTACAACTATCACAGCATATTTTATTTCAGAAAATAATTTCAGAGGATTAATTGTGATTAAGAATCATGTAAATAAATCTGACTCAATCTTCAGTCTGATGTCATATTTAAATTGATTACTGGGAGAAGACAGGTAGATAACATAAGTAAAAATGTATTTCAACACTTAAACTTTGAAGTAGTAATTAAGAGCAAGTTTCCTATAGATGCAGGTATCACAAACATTATTCTCACAGGACATTAACTCATTTTAAGAATCTTTTTGCTGTATCTCATCTCTTTGGAGCTATGATTTCTCTGTCAGGATGTTGTTTTCATATCACTGTCTGTGAAACATACTGAATTACTATTTTTGTAGAGAAGATTCTGCATCATCTAATTGTAGGCTTTTGTGTTGTTTAAATGCAGAGTAAATTGCTATAAAAAGGGAGAATCCTGCTGCAAAGAAGTATTCAGAAGTCATAAATTAGGATCTTCAGAGAGACTTTTTTTTTCTGTTACTCCGTGTAAGATAATAATAAGACACAACACTTTAGAAGTAGGCAATGTAAATGCCTTTCTTAAAAGTATGCACACATAAAAACAAAACTGCAGTGATCTTCCTGGTCTGTCAAGCCCTGTTATTCCCCATCAGATGGAACCATACCATGCAGTTCCTTTAATATAATGATCAGGTCCATTGTATGACTAACTTAAAATTTCATATTCTTACTTATAGAAGCTTGCTACTGAAATCGTAAGAAACATTTTAATAATTTCCAGTGCAAGCTTATGGAGGAGAAAATATAGGATTAGTAGCTGGGATCCAGTAAAAGACGAACATATCTCATTTAAAACATATGCGAGAGTGTTGAGAGGTGTACTGAAATTAGAAAATTAAAAATTTAGGGAAACATTCTCCTTCATGTAACAAATTACTGAAAAGAAATAACGTTTACTGTGAATGTGATAGCATTCAGAGATATGACTTTATTTGCCTAACTTAAGCCATTTAAATATTCAGTGTTTTTTCTCATCTGGCCAGTATGCAGCCTGAATGACTATGGAGGCAAGGTATGACAAAGTTAAATATAATTTTTGCCTTTTAAATATCTCCATAGAACAGGCCTCTATGGAATGTATTCATCTTTAAAAAAGAACACACCACTGTGTAAGAAAAATATACACAGATCCTTGTAAATTCGCTGAGCTTAATAATGATTGCAGTTGAAAACAGAGGCTGAGCTAAGGATAGCATGGCAGGTGGAAAGGGCCTCAGGAGCTTCACCTTGCATCTGGATGCCATTTTTATTCTGCAGGGGTGAGTAAGTGAGTGGATGTGCTCCAGCGAACCCTCTGTAAAGAAATAATCTGATACAGAAATTAACAGAGATTGGTTAGACCAGCCATTGGGAGCTAAAATACTAGTGAATCTTTCATACTCTGGGAGTCCACTTGCAAAAATTATTCATCAGTTTTGTACATACAAAATGCCCAGTAAATCAGTAAAAATGCAAGAACTATCTTTTGTATTACCTTTCTTTGTCTAAAGGTATTCTTGGTATATGCAGATATCTGATTGTGTGTGGGTCCCATCTGACTTCACTGGAGCCACATAAAGTCATTGTGAAGCAGCATCAGAACATATATAAATAGAGGTAATATCGTAAAGTAGCCTGAAGTCTACGTCTGTGCTAGTGAATAAAACATGTCAATTATTTGACACTAGAATCATTGGACATCAGATGGCCCATGTCTATGCCACTAAAATCTCATTACCTAATGCACAAAATGTTAAGTGTAAAATAGCCTGGTCAGTGGGGATTCCTAAAAAGTGGTGAGGAACTACTGGGGAATGCACTAGTTGACCTGAACAAAGCTGTACAAGCAAATATCCTAAGAAAAACAAAGTGGCCAACAGGCAGCCTGCTGCAAGAGGTAGCCCTTACCAGGAACAAGATGTAGAAGTGGCTTCATCAGTTGCATCTTTGCTGTGGAAAATGGGATTGAGTTATCAGTCAAGTGCAGATTAAAACAAGGAGAGGTGAATCTGACAGTCTGAAATGCACACATCAGTGCATCCTGGTTTATGGATGTGGTCTGGAAAGGCAGTTCTGCAGAATAGCCATTCAATGAACATCGGTACAGGTTAAGGGAGTACTTGCTGGAGAGAAGGTCTGCAGAGAAGGACCTGGGGGTCCTGGTGGACAATAAGTTGGCCATGAGCCAGAAGAGTGCCTTTGAGGACAAGGAGGGACCTGAGGTGCATTAAAAAGAGTGTGGACAGCAGGTGAAAGGAGGGGATCCTCCCTCTCTACTCTGCCCAAGTGAGGACACATTTAGACTACTGTGTCCAGTTCTAGGCTCTCCTAGGAGCCCAGAGGAGGGCAAGGAAGATGATAGAAAATTAGGCCGGGCTCTTCTCAGTGATGCATGGCGATAGGACTAGGAGCAGTGGCTTAAAACTTGAACATAGGAAGTTCTGTATTAACATGAGGAAGAACATTTTTATGGTAAGGGTGACAGAGCACAGGAACTAGTTGTCCAGAGATGTTGTGAAGACTCCATTTATGGAGATATTCAAGACTCATCTGGACCCTACCTCTGTGACCCATTGTAGGGAAGCTGCTTTATCATGGGGGCTGGGTTTGATGATCTCTTGAGGTCTTTTCCAACCCCTGTGTTTCTCTGCTATTGTGAACCATGATTATATGTCCATTTTGTAAGGCAGATCATAGCACCAGTCATGTGTGAAGTCTGGTTGCTTGCACAGGTTCTGGAATGCAACTGAAACTCTTGTAATAGCTGCCAAATATCAAGGAGAAACATCCACATCACTACTGTGTGCCCAGGAGGTGCTGTAAACATGACTGATGGAGACAGTTACATGGCAAAATGGCACACGTTTCCACATTTTTCCTAGTTTACAAAACAAGCTAGAAATAACATTCTTATCAGTTTTGTTGTTAAAATCTCGTTTTCATGAAATGCAGAATAAATATCTTCAGAACTGTTTGTAAAGGTATGCTTAAAATGCATTTTTTTTTTCTTCTACGTACAAGTTTCTGAACTCTCATTTTAATTATTCAGAAACATAACAATATTTGAATATTTTATGACACTTTAAACTCTCTTTTTCATTAGCAGCATTAAACTGATCACTATAACTGAAATGCTTTTCAATTTTCAGTCTAGTGAGGACAAATAAAACAGCAAGTAATTAAAACTGCTTTTCTACAGTAAAATTGTAAATTCTTTGTATTACTTCTGCCTAACACTTGTGATGATTTTATATAGGGAGTTAAATAAAAGAAAAAAGAAAAAAGAAAGAATTTATGCTAGGAAATTCCAATTGCATCAAAAGAAATTGAGACTAAATTTCTTCTTTTTAAGAATGTGTACAATTCAAGGAGCAACAGGCAAAAATTGGAGCACAGAAAGTTCTACACAAACATGATGAAGGACTTTACTCTGAGAGTGATAATTGCTACATATAGATAATGTTTTTTGCTCTGCAATCTCAGTAGAAATTAATATTATCAAATATCTGAAAATAATTTATACATAAATTATGCATAAATATCCTATGTTATTGTGCAAGGTGTTGCACAAGCGCAGATGAAGACATAATTCCTCAACTAAAGAACTTGTTAGAACTTGTTTCACTGGGGCACGTTCTTTTTCCCTATAGCTACATGAAGTCCACTACTAGAGGAAAAAAAAAAAAAAAAGGTATTCCATGAAGTGGCAGAACATTTTTTGTGAAAAGCCATCTCAGCTGTACACTTTGGAACTTCTGAATACTTGAATGAGTAAACTCAGTATGTGTACAGAACTTGGGAAAGAAAATATAAATCAAAGATTAGAGTAGAAATGTTCTCATTTCAGTATTACCTATGCAAATGCATGTAATGTTTTAACATATTTTGATACAATCTAAAAATACTAACAAAGAGATTCTGTTCTGCACAAATACAGTATACAGTCTGTACTCTTCGTGTCAGACACAAGTATTTATCAGTAAGTCCTTTTACACTCTGTCCAAAAAGTAATTCCATGGAATTAAGCGGAGTTAAGGGTGAACCACACGTCAAATACCAAATATTCACAATTCTCATTACATTGTCACATGTAAGAGCATGTGCAAGAAACATTTCTTATACGCGTTGAGATATATTATGACTGGACTGAATCTACAGCTGTAGATAATAATTGCTTGGAAATACACTTGCATAATTCTTGAGAAGAAAACACAGGATTTAACTGTGTATACAAGATGAGCATATTCACTTTTTTGAAGTATATTCATCTTTTGAATTTGCAAGTTGTTTCACATTAACTTCATTGAAATATTTCTTGTTATACAGCGGTTACAGAAGCATCTGCCATACATAATTATTACAGATGTATATCTGAAAAAAGCAGAATAGGTAATTTGCATTATGTCTTTTTCCACTTCTTAGTGGCTAATTATTCTAATAAAGAACAAAAGCCTGTCAAAGCATAGAAATCATGTTCCTCCCATGAAAATTATATTAATTGGTAGAATTTTGACATCTATCCCCTGACCGTGAACCTTATTTCTAGATTTTGAACAAGATTACTTTTTTATTATCTTGTTCCTTACAATATCTTACTCAGACAGGAATTCAAAATAAAAGATGCAAAACAAGATGAAATACAACAGAATTATTAGAAGGTAAAATGAAATAACTTCTTACTTGTGAAGTGTCTGTAAATGAAGTCTGTCATGCATTCTTTCAATTCAGTTTCAGTCCTGTGTTGTTTTATTCCTATCATCGTTATTTGTGTAAGACTGTTATTTCATAGGAAGTGATATAGGTGGACCAGAAATGTCAAGTGCAAGGTATTGCACTTGTGTTGGGGCAATCCCAGGTATGTATACAGACTGGAAGAAGAACTCTTTGAGAGCATTCCTGCCAAGAAGAACTTGGGAGTCCTGATGGATGAAGAGTTGAACATGAGCCAGCAGTGTGTGCTTTCAGCCTGGACGGCCAAATGTATCCTGGGCTGCAGCAAAAGAGAGTTATCCAGATGGGTGAGGGAGGTGATTGCTCCTCCTTTACTCTGCTTTTGTAAGGCCCCATCTGGAGTACTGTGTCCAGATCTGGGGCCCCCAGCACAGGAAAGATGTGGATCTGTTGGAATGGATCCAGAGGAGGGCCATGAAGGTGATTAAAAGGCTGGAGAATCTCTCTCATGAAGAAAGGCTGTGTGAGCTGGGCTTGTTCAGCCTGGAGAAGAGAAGGCTCCATGGAGACGTCACTGTGGCCTTCCAGTACCTGAAGGGTACTTATAATTAGGAGGACAGCTGACTTTTTATATGATCTGATAGTAGTACAAGAGAGAATGGCTTTAAACTAAAAGAGGGTAAATTTAGGTTAGATGTTGGGAAGAAATTCTTACTCAAAGAGTGATGAGGCACCAGATCAGGTTGCCCAGAGAAGTTGTATATGCTCCATCTCTAGAAGTATTTAAAGGCAGGTTGGGTGGGTCCCTGAGTAGCCTGATCTACTGAATCATATACAGTTTTCATCAGTTGTAAGAGCTGGATGACTTAACCAAGAATTGAAATCACCACAAGTTATTTTAGGCTCCTATTTCTTTACTGACTTCTAGGTAGTCCCAACTCTAAAATAAAATTGTATTGTATTTCAAATTTGAACTTTTACACCAATAAAGTTTGTATTTTCTGAATGAACCTGAAGGCATGCAAGTGTATGATTTCACAGCCTCTCCGTAATGTTAATTTGTACTCAGGGAAAACCTGTTTTTAATATACAAAATATACGTGTCTATGAACATATTTGTTTTTGCATGTACAGTTTTTGAGCTTATGCATGTTGGTAGGAGTATAAAGATGCAGTACTGTGAGCTACTATGTGAGAGTGGAAAAGGAAAAATTAATAGCAAAATTTTCTCCCCTTAACCTTCCCCTCAAATATAAAAGTGTTCTCCTAAACGGACTTCTGAAAGTTCTGAAGTATTACAGTTTAAAAACAAATTATCTCCAATAACTGCCTTTCTTTCTGCTATAACAGGTGGTGAACATTTCTGCTTGGACCAGAAAAATGTCTTTTTAAGGTGAACTCCATTTTTTAATTATGCTATTTGCAAATAAGTCTTAATTTGCATAACAGAAGATTTATACTGAAAAACATGACTCTAGAACCTAACAATCAGATAGGTTTGGATAAAGATAGTACTTTGGAATGATTATTTGTGAATAATGGTCATTTCGAAAATATTCTCCAAACTTTCCAGTTTCCCCCACCCCAAGCTCTACCCATTCAAATCCCTTAATTTTTTTGACAAACTTTAGTGCCCACAAAGATACTAACAAATACAGAAACATCTTTTTAAGGAACACTTTCAAGACAAATCAAACAGCCAATCTGTTGCTATATTGCAATCTATATTACATGCTGTAGGTTAACAGTGAATAGGATGAACTGCAGCCCAGTAATGTCCACAGTACTCTGGTGTTTTCAGTTGTATGCCGCACTGCAAACAGCTGCCTCCTTGACAAAATAAGAATGTTCAAATAAACCAGATGGGATGTCTCGAAATCTGGCATATAATTTAAATCAAAACAGCTGTCTGTCCAAATTATTCAAATTCATTTTTCATAATCAATCTTTTCTTTTTGTCTACTGTTACATCCTTTGTGATGCTCCGACAGTACTACATGGGACAGACAACCATTATATGTTGTGGAAAGTTATACTATAGTATCAGGTCCATCCCTTTTATTCCCAGTGTTCCCTGTAGGAAAACTATTTTCCCACCTTGCAATTTTCTTCTCTTTCACAGTAAAAATTATGTATGTCTGGAGGAAAAAGATTATCATTTAATTTTAAAAACATCTAAATCCTGCTGGTGACAAGTACTCTGCTATTTCAGAGAAAGGGAATTAATATGAAACTATTATCATTCAGTTTTTTGATTACTCAAATATCAGAGGTGATGCTATTGCCATCTCTAGGCTTTATTTTGAAAGCAACATCAAGCGATTCATTGTTTGAATACAGATAAGAATATATAAGAGTGACTTGTGCCAAAAATAAGGTTGGCTACAATATGGCATGAAGGTCGCTATATTGCACCCAGTTCAATGTCATGTGAAGGCTTATAAATGCTTGGGTCTGTACAGCCTTTCCACAAAGGTTGTGTGTTGGACTTAATCTAGAGAAGATAGTATCTCCAGTGTCCTGTAACTGTTATTCTTGCAGTTATTCTGTCTATGTCTCTCTCATTTTGTTAGCACAGCTGTTTAGGCAAGCCAGTTAAACACCAAGTCCTCTCTTTTCTAAAGCTAGCCTGCTCACATTCTTCTACTGATGACCCAGTCCTGCACCCATTTTGCCTACCTGTGAGTAGTCAAGAAGTGGAAAAGATAGTTGCTTTTTCAACTGCCTTCTTTCCTGACCATTTTGACCAACTGCCAATGCAGTTCTCCGTTATATGGGTGCAAGGTCCTGAATGCCTGTTCCCTGAATTTTTGAGCATTTCTGACCAATAAAATGGGTCTAACATTACTCAGGAAAGATATCAGTTGGAAACTGGAGTGTAATTGACTTTCATACTCTATAGCTACTAAAAGTTTTGCAGTTGTAGGAATCTTTATCATTCTGAATGGGCTTCCAAACTGCACCAGAATGAGCGTGCAGCTTTTGAACTTACAGTCTGAACTACGCTCTTGGCCACTAGACCTCTGCAAAGCAAGACAACTAAAAGACCTCCATCACTTGAGATTTTACTTTCAGAAGGGAGAATAGGACAAAACATGGAAATATATTCTAAACTAAATAATTATTTTTTCCTCTTCCTCCTGTAAGCATTAGTAGGTAGGCATAGTATTGGAATGTACAGGGTTTTTTTGAAAAAATAAGTGAAGCAAACAACAGTCTTTCTCATAAATAAGAAAAGAATAACGGAAGAAAATAATATATTATTGGTGATGCTACTTCCAAGTTATTTCAATATATATGTTCTGATATAATCTCTCTTCAGCAATTTGCCTGCACCTACATGATTTCCCTGAAAGAACTGTAGTTTCATTTAATCTTTCATCCATGTTTCTTTCTTTCTTCAGTTAAGAATGAATGGAATTTCAGACACAAGAGTATAAAAGAGGATAATCATTTGGAGCAAGAAAAAAACAAAACAAACCAAACAACCAACAAACAACAACAACAACAAAAACACAGAGGAACTATTCAAAAATCTCTTTGTAATGTCAATTCAGATCATTTTGGGGAAAATTCCTTACACTGGCCAGGACTCAATTCATCATGACAAGAAATAAACGCTGTATAATATTTGAGCTCTAACCTTCTGTTGAAGCCCCCCTCTAATTACCTACATATGTCAAGTGATAAGACCTGCCACTCTGAATGAATCTGACATCAACAGATTTCTTCTTAATTTTCACTTTAATAAGTAAGCCATGCAGCATCTGTGAAGTTGCTGATAATGAAAGTTAGGAAATAGGATTACTCAAGTGAGCTAAATCCTTCTGCCTTTTCATTATACACTGTATAATACTAAAAACTCTCATCCTGAATAGACAGAGAACAAGTAACTGAAACTTACAGATTTGTTCCCCAGGCCTCAAGCTGACTCACTATATAATTCTCAAGCAGCATGCGCTTATAAACATAGGCCACTTTATGAGAAAAGCTGAGTAAACAATACCTAAGATGTGTTTATAATGCATTGCTGTATTCAGAAATGCTCAAGCAGCTTGCAGATATTTTTGTGTGTATGAATACTTCATTGGGAGTAGATTGATCTTGCTTTGTTTTGATGTAGGCTACCTTTAAAATCCAGTCACCAGTAGTTTGGCAAACTAAAAGTCCTTGAGATTTCTTTGTCTGTAGCCCTGCTGAGACCACATATGGAAACACTTCATACACTTTCCAAACTGGTAAATTACTTTCTCCTCTTTGAAATTTGCTGCTGTGGAAATTTGCTTGTGGCCCTTTATTCTCAAAGATGTTTAATAATATCCCTGGTCTGGATCCATTAATAATGTAATCTGAAGTTATATTACATAGATAAATAAATTTACATTGTATTGGTGAGTCTTATTCAAATAAAACCACTGGTTTGTTTTCCTGTTATGTACTGGTAATTCCTCTTTCTACCAACAACAAAGAAATCAAAGAAATACAGTGTAAAGACTTCAAACCTTTCAGTACCTAAAGAGAGAGAAAACATAAAATAAATGTATAATCCAGTTTCATAACAATTATTTATTTATTTATTATTGAGATTGCAGTTGTTTGTTAAAATATTTACCTTGATAAAGAGGTCTTTGTTTCAGTATTATACCAGATCTTGATCAAAAACTTCACATAACACATTATAAATTACTTTAAAATTGCTTATTGACTTGCTTGAGGTTCCACAAATAGCACATTTTTATTAAGTGTCTATATAAGCCAATATTGTGAACTCCTAGTAGATATATTAAGGGATAAAATCACAAACTAATGAGGAGGACAAATAATTAAGTTGAGTCACTCTGAAACAAATGGTCACCACCTGCCAAAATACATTTTAATACAGTCCAGTAAGGGTAGTACCAAATGGAACAAAGAGCTAGATCTAGATCTAGTACCAAATGGAATAAAGAGCTACACAAGGGGAAAGTGCTTCGGAAAGCAGTGATTCATGAAGTGACTTGTAATCATCACAGAACTACCTTAACATGACCTTTCAGTTTCATACTGGAGCAAAAGGGCTAATACTGTTCATGAATACATAAAAGACGAATGTGAAGTTGAAACATGGAAAGGATTTGTGTGTGAAATAGAAAGACTTCTGTAAGGATGTATCTACTTCCTGTGTCCACTTCCAAACAAATATGGAAATACTGAAAGCAGTTCAAAAAAGGGACATAAAGAAGTTCTGGGAGTCAGAAAACTAGTCTTATTATTTGAGGTTCTTTAAGCTCAATCAACTCAGCATATCTGCAGAGAAGGTTAAAAGGTGATATAATCAGAATACAGGTGCTCATTCAAGTAAAAGAGATGTGCTAGTGGGGTTACTGTGTCTTGCAGACAAAGGCATAAAAAGCTCCAACACCTGGAATCTGAACTTGGATGAATTCAGGTTTGGAAGAGAAGAATTTTAGAGCAGTAAGAATAATTAGTACAAAAATAGATGTAAGCTACAGATACACCTGTGCACGGAGTCTTTGAGGTACAGTTTAAAGGCTGTGCTTAAATCCATTCAGCTTCTAGGAAAAAATGAGCAACAGATGTAACATATATATACACACATATATAAAATAGTATTTGTCCTTTCTGTGCTCCAAGTCCTAGACACATATTGTTACGTAAGGGAAGAGAAGGAAGTACGTATTTTGAAGGAAGCTGATGACAAAAAATGCAACAATTAGGAAACTTATTTATGTAAAATATACCTAATTTTATAAAATGAAATGATTCATCACAATATTAAGAGGTTATTTTTCCCAATACTGATGCTTAGTCAAGGGAAAATATATTTTGGTTGAGGAAATATTCTCCTACTTCAAAGATCTCAGGGGAGAGAATTAAGTGGCTGCCCACTTTCTCCAGAACATTTTATCAATATTGAGAAATGTCAAGCTTGCATTTAAGAATCTAGTTCACTACTTCCTTTCAATTTCATGTTCCAGCCCTGGGGATTGGGAAGGAAACATCCTAAACATGAAGTGAGTGTGAATTGATGCAGTATTTTGTCTGTTGAAAGCAACCAGTAGCAGTAAGAGATGAAAAATCATGTGGGAACACTAACTCTTGAAAGATTTTCATAGGAAGACAAATTAAATGTCACCACTTTGCTTCAGAGGATGATTTATAAATCACTGTTACTACACTGGCTCTGGCTGGGTTAGAGTTAGCTTTCTTATAGTAGCCACATATTGACATGCTTTGCATTCATAGTTAGAACCATGTTGTCATTGCACAAATGTTTTAGGTATTGCTGAGCAGTGCCCATATTGTCAATACTGTCTCCAGACTTCCCCACAAAGGCCAGTAAGCTGAGAGTTCCTTTTCATTCGTCAAATTTCTTTCATCCCAATCCATGAGGTCTTTTTTTCATCTTTTTTTCTCCCTCTGTCCTTCTGAACAGAGGAACTGAGAGTCCAGCTTGTTCGGAACCTGGTGACCAGCAAAGGTTAACCCACTTGAGTTATGAACAGAATATTTCCTGTACAAAGTTTTAATTTCATGTTCCAGCCCTGGGGATCAGGAAGTGGAAGAAACAGACAGTCTTCAGTCCAACATAGTAATCATAAATTTCCTTAAGATTCAGCTATGCTAGAAATCTTTGTGCCATTTAGATTTGTTATTTAACTCTAAAGGAACTATATTAATGTGCCTACCTTGTTCATAGACTGAATTTACTCCATATTTTGATGAATATCACAAAAAAATGTAGCAATGTAACTGAGAGAAAAATGGATTCACAGAATTTCTGTAATTTGATCATTCACTCATTTCCCATATGTACAAAACAGATTAATTTACCTGTTCTATTTAACTTGTGTTATAGATTTTACGATACTAGGTAAAATTTTGTTTTGCAGATCAAATATGGGGATAGACCATGTGACATTTTCTTTCAATGCAAAGAAGTAATATCAAAAAATGAATAGTGGAGGGACAAAGGAAAGGTTACTCAATTGTGGAATAATAGAATGACTTGGGTTGGAAGGGGCCTTTAAAATCATTCAGTTCTAACCCCCTTACTATAGGCAGGGACATCTCACTCTAGACCAGGCTGCTGAAAGTGAAAATGTAAACTCTGAAATAAAATAAATTAGTTTTTGGTGAGGGGAAAAAAAAAACAAACATGGGGAGAAAAAGGTGGTCGTAAAACTACTGGAATTTTCTGTCCTTTAGTAGTAAAGAGTACTTATATATAGCATTATAGGAAAAAACGGGCCAACTCTACCTTCTCAAGTAGCTCAAGTAGATACTTAATTTGTCATCTGATCTCTGCTAAATCTCGAAGGGACTGACATACAAATTCTTTCTTGGGTGTGAAATACCATGTACTTAGCTGAATCCTGCTATGTATCTAGTTATTATATAAGGAATAAGCAATCTTCTTTGATCCACAGTGAAACCATATAGCTCCCCAGATGTCATACTGGTAAAATAAGCTTCAAGACATCCTACCTGTCACAGAATCACACAATCACCAAGGTTGGAAAAGACCTTCAAGATCATCCAGTACAACCATCCACCTATCACCAATAGTACTCACTAAACCACGTGCCTCAACACAAAATCCAAATGTTCCTTCAACACCTCCAGGGTTGGTGACTCCACTACACCTGTGGGCAGCCCATTCCAGTGCCTGACCACTCTTTCAGAAAAGTAGTACTCTATATGCCTATCCTATCATCTGTCTCCAGAAGTCTGGTTTCAAGGAAGCAAGTATGGAAGTATGTTCTTCCTAAAACTGAAACTTTTTTCATGTATATTTTGCTATGGAAAAATAATGCTGTTTTTTTTTGTTTGTTTATTTTTGGTTTTGTTTTTTTAAAATAATTTTAGGATATTAATCCAAATAGAGACAAGGTAACAAAAGCCAAAATTCAAAGATGACTAAAATGATGATGACTGACCTTTCTAAAATTGCCTCTAGCAAAAATTCTGCGTGCTTTGTTTAGAACCAAGATTCAAAGAACAAATAGCTGAGATCCTCTTGTTTTCCTTTGCAATGGAAAGCCAGGTGGTAGACTGCAAGCCATTTTTCTTTTGGTATTGCACTTGCAATTCATTTATTTTCTCTTAATCCTGAATAGCATTTATGAGTTCCAAGTCCTAGAACTGTGCAGATTTACAATAGTAAAATACTCACTGTCAGCAGTGCTAGGCTCTTTAGAAAGATCAGCGTCAGTATGTAATTTTCTGATTAAAAAAAAAAATCGCTGCTGCTTCAAATGAAAATAAATATTGTGCTAGTGTCAACTGTATACCGTAATAATTAATAATTATTCATAAAGGAAACATTTTAAAACAGATGAACTGTGAAGAAAAGGAGAATTCTTCTTGAAAATTCAAAGCTAATCATATCCAAAGGAATGAGAAAAAACACTTTTAGCTTTGTGTTTCTTGATTTTTTCCTTTTTAAATTGAAATTATGTATGTTAAAAAATATTGTCTGTTATGAAAAATGGGTATTATTTTCCCCTTAAAAACATTCATTTTTCTAAAATGTACCTTCAAAAGAAATACCTCTAAATTGAAATTGGCCCCAAAGACCACTAAATTTTTCAAAAGTAAAGTTGTTTCAATAAGTCTTAATATTTTAGACTGCTGTTTTTGAGCATATAACAGATTAATGCAAATTATTGTTTTAAAGCATTTATATATATATGGATAGCTTTTTCAATAAGCACGAGTCAAGTAAAATTGCCTCTCTTTGTGCAACTACATAATTGTGCTAAATAAGAGCAAAGTTAGTGATCAATACTAAGATTCTGGTTTGCTAGCATTTTGCATTAATTTCATATGGGACCAAAAATTGTATCATAGTCATGGAATATTGGCTCCAGTGCCAAATTTTACTGATACAGTAAGTTTTTTTTTTTTTTTAATGTAGATATTCTGAAAGAATTAATTATATCCATAAAATGATCTGGATGCTGAACAGCTAAATGTAGTGGAGGAAGATAAGTTTCCTTAGAGATATTAGTCCAATCTGGATTGAAATTTGTAAAGATTTATTTACTTATTTATTTGTTCACATCTTTTTTTCCTATTTTTTTCTAATATGAATTTGGTAAAGATTAATATTATCTGCAATGAAAATAAAATTTATGCAGCCATAACTGTTATATATATATGAATAAATAAATGTGATTTGCTCTGTTCCTTAATTTACCCCTCTTTCCTATTTTGGAATGCAATTGAACATATACAATCAGATTTGTCAGAGAAGCTCATTTAAAAACTATTACATTTCCTTGGAAAATCTGGAAAAGGATAGTCATTGTGAAATGCCTCATAGAGTTTATACACAGGTCAGCTAGGAAATCAGTACTGCTTATTAACTGGTCAAATTAGCATGAGCACAACTGGCAATCTGAGAAAAGACTACAGAAGAGAGATGAAAATAATGTGATAGGAGAATGTAGAAAACTTGACACAGTAAAATTTAACATTGCAGTTCATTATGAAATGCCCCCCCCCCCAAAAAAAAAATAATAAAATGAAGGCATACTTCATTATTTCTTCTGTTTAAAAAGTTTCTTGCTTACTTCGTAGGGCTGTTTATTTTCTGAAATACAAGCAAGTTACATTTAAGAAGCTTTTCTGATGCTATCAGGAAATATACTTAGAAAAAGAGGTGTTTTTCTATTTATAACATTGATTACTCTTGAAATTGTAATAACTTGTTAAAGTGTTCTTTGGAACTTAGTATTTAGAAAATAAAGTTTTATTTGAATCTTATTCTAAGTGAAATTTTATTCATGAAAGGTGATAGAGAAGTATGAGGCAGCTAATAAACAGATAACTTAATTCAAGAGTTTAGATATGATAAACATTACTTTCCTGAATTTCATTTCATGTGATAACAATTAATTAAATGCTTTAATGCTTTTAATGCAATTAACTGCTTCCAGTCTATTTCTCTTCATGTCTTGATTGACACTAGCGTTGTATGCATTTGTCATTGATACATTCTATTGTAGACCCTAGGAAATACTGAATATCAATTTTTTAACTATATTAATTTGCAAAGAAACTCTATATGCCTCTAGGGCAGAAGCTGGTGCATTGATATAATGCCTATAAAAGATGAGAAAGAGTATCGGAATTTAGATGAATCTAGTACAGCATATCCAGTCTGTGTACATAGATGAATCTAGTATCTGTTCTTAAGTGTACTATAATTCTACATTTTCTGGAACATCTTACAAGAAGAGTACAACTAAGTATGGATTTTTATTTGAAGAATGTGAATGCAACATGCATAGATTTGGCGAGTCCTTAAATACTCTTCAAAAACATATAAATAACCATCTTTGAAACTACTTGATAGAGGAATGAGTTAATAATTGGAAGGAATCAAGTAAAAGAAAGCATAATGAGTTGATAAAAGAAAGTTCAACGAGTATAGCTATGCCTTAAGGAAGACTGTATCGTGATTAGTCACTGTAAATTTTACTTAGTATGCTATCATCAGAAGAATATTCTGTAGAGGTAGAAGTGAAGATGTCAGATGAATGCGCTGTTTGTAAAGTCATTTTTATAATTGGAAAATTACTTTCTCTGTTACCTTACATGCCCATGCCTAAGAAAACAGGAGTTCAATAGCATCAATTTGGATTTTAATACTATCCTGAGTAAATAAATAAATAGATCAATAAATTTGTTTTTTATAGTATCGGTAGTATGATAAATGCAAGGTGACTTTATCCATAATGACTACTTACCATATGAAAATACAATTGAGTTATTATATTTAAGATAAATGTTTTTTTCAAAATCAACTGATGGCCTCATGTAGTCACATTATTGTCCCTTTCATAAGCAGAAATGCCAGAAATTTCTGACTCCATATTTTATTTAGTAATTTAATGGATAGTATAAAAGATATAGATAGTCACTGAGAAAATTTCTTTCAGGATTGGTGATAGAGAGCTTGAACTTAATCCCATAAGAGGGCCACTCTGGAGATGGCCTTTCTAAGCTGGAGGAAAACATCACTTTCAGATAAAGAAGACAAGTATCGTTATTTCAAAAAGTTCTCCTTTTTAGATATTAAGAAATATTTTGTGTTGTATCAACTGCTGGAGTGTCAAACAGTTGTATTTTGAGCATTATCTTATGAAAGCAATCTAATTTATAATTTTTTCAGGTAAAACTGAAGTTAACAGCATGAATCTGGATAAAAAGTTGACCTGTGAGCAGAAGTAATTTTTATCTGCTAAAATTGTGATTTTATGTGATTTGATATCAATTAATAAATCCTGTAATAAAACATATTCTGAACTTGTAGTCTCAATCTGACTGAAATCCAAGATGGAACAACTCTAGAAGTGGGAATCAATTCCTCCAGATGATGTGAAATCAAATTGTTTCTGGGAGAAAATTTACACGTTCCTATAGTCAATCTCTCCTTACAATGGTTGAAGATCTTGGAAGTTAATATGGCTAATCATTCTCATCTAAAGATATGTTACATGCCCTAGAAAATGTAAACCAGCGGAAGAAAGATGAGATCTTTGGCAGGACTAGACCTTTATGGAATGATGGAATCCAAAGCTCAATTTAATGTAATAGCAACTTTGCTTCTGGTCGTACAGGGTGACCCAAATGTTAGTGATTAATTCTGAAGCTGAATCCCAACGTGTGTTTGCAGAAGAATGAGATGTTCTCTCTCCAAAGGGATTCCTGAACCAATTTATCATTTCTTGAGCTACCAAACAGTGAAACGCATACCAAACAGATAAACACTAGCAAGATAATGGTTAACTGAGCGTAGTTTAATTGACTGTTCTGATTTATATGTGACAAAGCCAGCACAGGATTTTCATTAAAATTTACTAGAGAGTCACAAAGGTTACTTACAGTTCAAAGCAATAATACACACTCATTAACAAATTCCTTTGATATGTTTAACCATATTCATTTAGTATTCAGTTAAAAAGAACATCACGGTTCTCTTGAACCTGTCATTTGTGATTTATTAAGTTCATTTTCTATTCATTTGTTTATAGATCAAATATGGGTAGAAAAACTCAACAGTATTGAACATATTTAACAACAACAACAAAAAAGAGGACTAGGTATTTAACTTTGCATTGTGATACGATGTTTTTAGGGGAAAGGCGATAATTAAATTTAAGCAACTAACTTGCTCAAGAATAAATGCTTTCTGCCTCACTGAAATGTTTCTGAAATCAATATGCCTATTTAGAGCAAGATACTAGTCTCTGAAAAGCATAGAGTCATCTCACCAAAGTTTTTCTGAATACATGCCTTGCAATAGATAAAAGTTGAAATGACTGCATGTGCTAAAGTCATCTCCTGGCTAAAGAAGCATAAATCAGTGTATAACCTTAGAACTACCAACAAGGAACTTATGTCTCTTACCAGAATCATTTGTAACTTCAAAACAGAAGCTTGGAAGTCTGCTAAAGTATTATTTAAATATCAACATCAGAATTTATGAAATTCTTGAAAAGCTGTTCTCAATTTTATGAAGATATGCATGTAAATGAAAGATACATTTCTGGAGTATTTTATAACTTTTAATAATGTGAAATTATTTTCATTTGGAAAAATATTTATAATTTGAAAAATAGTATACATTTTGATTAGAAATGGTTGATAATCTGGACATTCTATAAAGTTTTAGTAAGAAAAAAGTATGCAAGAAACTTTTATTTCCTCATATGCTTACTTCCTCAGTGCTCCATCTGATAGCGACTTCATGAGTAAACTTCATGAACCTGCAGCTACAAGGAATCAAACCCTCCTTTAGGACAAGCTAGAAGCACTACTACAGAAACGTCTGCAACTTTTAAGTATTGTATTGATTGGATACTAACACACTATTTCTTTTGCAGTTCACAGGTAAACTTTCCTTTTATTTGGTTTGATTTCAGATATATGTTTCCTGGTTAAACTGGGATGATAGCAGTAATGTTACATCAGACCAACCATTATCATTATGAGATTATTTTACCTAGTTGGGGGTTGTTTTTAATTTTCCCATGTTTAGTCTTAGCCATTAATATAATCCTAGCCACATGTAATCTTCTCAGCAATGACCAAACAACACTTTAAAACAAATACTTCATGTTTAGTATTTTAGTAAGCTAAATTGTTTTAGCACATCGCCTTTCTTATAATCCCATCTTTACTTCTGCATAGAACTGAACTTCTGCATTCAATTAGAAAATAAGTAGATATTCTAAAATTATATGGTATAATATAGCATTACTGGACAAGAACAATAATAGTTCATTATGAATACCCTTCATAACTGGCTGCATTAAAACTTGATCATGTGGGAGTCTACTTAAATTTATATGTTTCTGTTAGTTCTGGGACCATAACATTCTTTTAAAAATAATTAAGAGCATGATCAATTTTCCATCATGGACAAAATTAGACCACGGTGGATGCCAAAGATCTTGAAAAAATTCACCTGCAAATAAAACAATTAAAATATTCTTTCCAGAAAACTATCCCACTAAAACTATATTCCTTTCATACATAAACATGGCAACTGCTCATACTGTGTGCCTCAGCAACTTCCTTGTTCATTTCCACTTGATAATGGCCATATAAGGAGCATAGCAGCTAGTAAGAAGAAAGGCAAGTTAGCTTTGAATTTATTCTCATAGCTTACACTTATGGTAATTGCAACTCATGCATTTGAGACTTGTTGAACCCACTTGTCTTTCAGAGCTTAATTCTGCAATTAATTTTGTTTGTGGAGTTCAGAATTCAGTTTTATGAATGACATCTTTGCCAAGCCTGTGGAATTCCATTATTCTCTTTTTCTCATTGGAGGTAAGATGTGATGAAGGGAAAAGCTGTCATTTCCCACCTAGCAAAAGGGTTCCTTGTACTTGAAACAGGACACTGTGTTCAAGCAATTAAAGACAGAGTATTTTTGAACTTGCTTGAAAGAAAATACTGCATTAAGTTTACAGTTGATACCAATGCATATGTAGACTTTTCTCCTGCTCCGTGCAACATAACAAAGAGGGAAATTACCTGAAAGTCAGTCTCCTTGAGAAATTCTAAATCATTTTGACACTTAATTGCCTATTGTCTTTATGTTACACTTATGATGCATTTGTTAGCCCATCAACATCCCCCCGATCTCTTTAGAAAACTCTCTCTCTAATTATATTTATTCTGATTTCAATTGCTTGCTTGCTTTTTTTCCCTACAGCAATCTGAATATATGGAAAACAAACAAACCAACAAAAAACAAACAAACAAACAAACAAAAAATAACAAATGAATCAGTTTTAGCTTCCACAGGTCCTAGGCAGCAATATTCAGCAGCGCATGCTTGGGGGTATATTAAATAGTATTTTAAAGAATGACCATTTTGCTAACTCAAAAACTCACTCTGTGAGTCACATTTAGAATTATTCAGATACATTCTTGTATGTATGTATACTTGTGACTTTTATCTTTCAATTTCAGTAAGATTCGTAGCTCACAGTACAGTCATATGTAATGTAATGCTTTATTAGTGTCATAAATTTTACAAATAGAGAAATATGCTTCAAAGAGCAACTGCTAATAGCACAGAAGAATAAGAAAATATGTTATGTGCTCTTGCTGTTTGTCTCAGTTTGAATTGCACTGTGACAGAAAGGAATACTACATGATTAGTGAGTCTTCATGGGGAAAATTTATTTTTACTCACCCAGTGGCAAGGTATAAAAAGAAAAGAATGTGGAAGTAAATAGAAATACAAAATTTATGCTCTTCATAATATACAAAAATGCAGTGAGTAATGTTGTGAAAGCAGTATTTTAAAAAGTATTTTAAAAAAGAGATCATAAGAATAAATGCTCACTTCACGGTAAGGAAACATGGGTTGAATTCGAATAAAAGCTCAAGTTAGATTCAGAGTGGAGAATATTAAGACATCATAAAATTTAAGCATTAGAAATAAAGTGAACTTCAATAGATTATAAACTCAAATTCAACAAGGAGTAACCACAAAAGAAACTAGATAAGATTAAGTAAAAACTTTTAAGAAATGTAAGCTTCACACATAGTGACTGAATGAAATGGGAAGCATGATTATAGCTTCTCAGATTATAACATGTAAAAGAGATATGAAACATGAAATATTATAAGATCGTTTGTTGCTTTGAAGGTTACTGCTGAAGTCAGTCAAATGCTCAGTTCACCAGCTTCTTATTAAGGAAGATTAAAAATTGCCAGGCAACAGTACTGGTCTCCAGTACTCCGATTGTAATGTACCGACAATGGAGTAGTTATTTTTAAATTCAGCAATTTTTGCCTGATTTTTCACAATAGTTATAGGAAAATTCCTTTAGCTGGAGGAGTTAACAGTCTTGGTAATACTTCAGAGCTTCGAATGACACAGTCTTATATAATCATCTTTGAAATACAACTTAGCTCCCATAATTCCATGTCAGAGTACCCTTGTTGTATTTGCTAAATTGTTAATGAATAATCAGTAAAATTTGGCCTTGAATTCGTTTGTCTTCTTCATTTCATTAACTAAGCATTGACGATGGAATAATAGTTAGAAATTTTGGCAAGTATCGACAGGGATATATGTTGTTAAAATAACTTGCTGCACAAAAGGAATCCTATTTCCTTGACAGTTTTATTGTGTATTTTGGGACTCTGTGTCCAAAACATTTAAATCATTATCTCAGAAAGAGTTAAGAGGTGAAAGTGAGAATTCATTATTAGGCTTTGTTTCAAACTTCCATTCATCCAGTAGGATTCAATCCTACTTAATCTCAAAAGTTATCCATAGTCAAAGGGAGATTCTGTCATGCAGGCAGCTACCACACAGAAGCGTTTAAGTGTGGTCTTCACAAGTATTCAGCAAGTGTTGATAAATGTCAGTGGGTGCTATTTCATAGAATCATAGAATGGCCTGGATTGAAAAGGACCACAATGATCATCTAGTTTCAACCCCCCTGCTATGTGCAGGGTCACCAACTACCAGACTAGGCTGCCCAGAGCCACATCCAGCCTGGCCTTGAATGCATCCAGGGACGGGGCATCCACAACCTCCTTAGGCAACTTGTTCCAGTGTGTCACCCACACCTTTGCTTCATACATACTTCTATATCAGATATTCTTTTGTCAGAACACCCCTCTACTGCCATCTGTTTCCTGGCAATAAAATCTTACTGAATATTGGCAGGAAGATTCACTTTCCTTTTATACAATCATCAACCTCTGATGTCATGGACCAACATAATAAAATAGGAGGCAGTACTTTCAGAGTAGCTCTCTTATTTTGGTACATGCTCAGTTGATCTGTTTGAAACAGATTTCTGATTGTTATCTGTCTTAGCAAGTCCTTACGAGAAACTAGTACTTTGCTCATTATCTGACTTAGACAGGCCTTATGTGTAATAACCAAGCCAAAGGAGGAAGTGGTAGAAGGGGAGCACACAGTCACAAACATGTCACCTCCAACCCCAAACATATCTGTGCTTCTCTGAATCTTTGCCTTGTCCTCAAACATATTAACTATGTCCATGGTTTGCTAGTTGGGTCAGGATTTCAGTTGTCTTGGCTTCCTTGCTGCAATCTGTTGTGAGTCAACCCTAGACACAAGATTTGGGCTTGTTTAGCTTGGAGAAGAGAAGTCTCTGGGGAGACCTCATTGTGACCTTCCAATACTTGAAGGAATCTTATATCGGGAGTGGAACCAACTTTTTTACACGGTCTGATAGTGATAAAACTAAGTGAAATGATAAACCAAAAGAAGGGAAATTCAAGTTAGATGTTAGGATGAAATTCTTTACTTGGAGGGTGATAAGACACAGGAACAGACTGTGCAGTGAAGGTATTAATGCACTGTTCCTGGAGGCTTTAAGGACAGGATAAATGGAGACGTGAGCAGCCGGATGTGGTGAGTAGCAACCCTGTACATGGCAGGCAGGTTGGAATGACATGATTTTGAAGATCTCTTCCAATGTAAGGCATTCAATTATTCTGTGATTCTATGATCAACTGTGAATCCGATAAAAGATTGTTCTGTCTTCTCCTCCAGGTCATTGGTGAAGACAATAAAGCATAATAGGTTTAATGATAAATAATTCAGGAGTTTTACCAATAAACAACACCAGCCACAGAATGAATGAGTGATTAAATATTACATTTCAGTGATCCATCTTCTACCTATGAAGTAATCTACCCAACTGGACCATAATGTGCCTACTTGATAGGAAAAGGTGCTTTAGAAAGCAATAGTGAAAATTTTGCTTCACTCGAGGTAAAGCCAATGTTCTCCTTTATCCACTGATTTGGTTATCTTATCATAGAAGGCAATCTACTTCTTAAACATAACTCAGTTATATCTATGCTGGCTGTCCCCATTCACATTCTTCGTATTTGAGAAAGGGAGAGATAACTTCATTGATGAATTTTCAAAGGACTAAATAGAGTCTGACCAACCTGTACTTTTCCAGATCGTCCTCTTTGCCCTCTCTGAAGAAAGATGCAACACTGCATTTTTCATTGAGGATGTCCTCCTGTGCTTTAAGGATCATAAAAAGTGACCTCGCATATTACATCAGCCATCTTTCTTAGCATTTTTGGATGCAGCCTGGATTTTTATACGACAATATTTCTCAATAAATATCTACTGTGTTCCACTGCTGGCTTTCCTTCTTGGACCCTGTTTCCAAGAACAAAGTTTCCAAGCACAAAGTACAAGAAGACACTGAGATGACAGAAGAGGCAGAGATGGCAATAGTAACTTCAGGTGTATGTGTTTTTTTTTCACTAAATCACCTAACTCGCTCAAGAAGATCCTCACATTTATTTTGTTGTTGTATTTTTGTTTGTTTTGTTTGTTTGTTCGTGATACATTCTATGATAGAATAATATAAAATCTTGAGTTGTAAGGGACCCAGAAGGGTCATTGAGCCCAGCGGGCTCCACACGGGATCACCCAAAATCATATGACTGTATGACTAAGAACATTGTCCAGGTGCTTCTTGAACACTGGCATCCTGGGGCTGTGACCACTGTCCTGAGGAGCCTGATCTATGTTTTCCCACTCTCTGGTAAAAGAATCTTTTCCTGATATTCAAACAGTATTTCAATATATAATGGATGTGATTATGAATGCCTTATTGTAGTTATGCTAAAGTAGTAGTAGAATCAGAAATACCTTCATTGAGAAAATCAAAGTAATTTAAACTACAGTACTGTTTACACTGTACACATAGAAAGATTATAATGTCCAGGAGTGTTAAGGAACTATATGGTGACTAAGAATATGGGGACAATGTTTTTGAAAATACATGATCTAAGAATACTATATTGGGACTTTATCCTTTCAAGAAGACAAGTTTAAAGACGTGTGACCACAAGTAATAAGACTTTAGCTGCATTTTTAATAAGGATAAATCTGTTTATGGCAGTGAAATCAAGGCAAAGAGATACAGTGTCTAGGTCATACTTTGGAAGAGCTAATTGAGACAAGTAATACCAAAATTAAAAATATCCCAAGAAGTAGTGGGAGAACTCAGTATTATAAGTAATGAAAAAAATCTATTCACAATCACATATCTTGGGAACTTCAAGGAAATGTTTGTACGCATTCAGTGAAATCTCTTGAGAGGATACTAGATCCTTCACAACAAATTATGTACGAGCTTGTTTTTAATGTAGTAGTAGAAACCCTTTCTATCCTTAATGTTATTGGAAATGTCAGATCTAAAAATTTATCTTTGCAATCACTGTCAGTGAATATCTGGGCAATGTTTCTATATTGCTCCTCTGCAATTCACCGTTTCCACATTCTTTATGTTGTCTTTTGGCATCAAGCTTTGGTCACAAACTCTTTTTTAGCTATTCTTGCTCACTGTAATGCTTATTTTCCTGAATATCAGTCTGGACTGTACCTGTGATTGGAGGAGACTGCTCTTAAAGATCTGTCTGTTGTACTGAAACCTTTGTCCCTCAAAGCTCCTCCACATGATTCCATCTGCCAGTTCCTTCAGGTAACTGAAGTCTGCTGCCATTCTGGCCAATAAAACCTCTCTACAATTTACCCTAAAAATCAGGTGATATGTTAAATATTATTTTTAAAAATGTGGGAGAATCTCCTTGCAAGAGTTTCTAATTTCTAGAAAATTTCTAATATCTTTTGACTTTAAAGAAGTTTTGAGTCATGAGGCCTTTTTACTCTGAAGTTTGTCCTTTTGGTCATCTAAACTACACATAGATGGATATGCAGGAAAGTGTATGAACTGAAACCAATCACCTCAGGCAATACAATCTAGTGTGGACTTAATGACAGGCACAACAAGATTCTCCTCCCTCCTCCAATAGAAAAATCAGATCCTGTTCATGTATTGTTTAACATCTGCATGCAGAGATAAAAATATTTTAAGCATCACTGAGACAAAATCTGAAGTAACAAAACTTTCTTACCATTTCAGACAGCTTCAATCTCTCAAAACTTTCATTACACTAATTTAATTCTGGTTAATATTGGCATCTGCAGGTCAGAAATAATTAAAATAAGATTCAGTTACTTCCAGTTCATTAAAGCTACTGAAGTACTAGAAAAAATATGTAGCTTTTTCGGAAGGCTTAGCTACTAGTAATTTTTTTATTATCATTTTTTGCTTTAAACTTCAGTTAGTATTAAGAAACTGTGAAACAATTCCATTAGTTGTTCATAATTAAGTAATAAAATGTGCATAAATGTTCTTGAATTTACATGCACATACATGCATAAATAGGAACATGTATCTTGGTAGCCCTCTTCAATTGGCTAACTGGTCCATTGGAAGGCAGCATTCCTTATAATCTCTCAACTAGCTGGACTCAAAGCCTAAGGAAGACTTTCCACATTCTCTGATGTTATCTGTGCCATCATCAAGTTTCTAAACTCCCAGCGTAGTATATGACAAGGAAAAGAGTAAGAGACGTAGAAATACAAAACCAAAGATGTATGCCGGTGCAGTAATTATTATCTTTAGATCATATCCATATTGCAATGTTAATTTTTAAAAATGTTAGTTTAAAAAAAAATAAATAAGGGTTGGTAGGATCTTTTCATTCAGAGACTCTAAAGCATGTATTTTCAAAAATGTGTAGTAAGTTTTGAAATAAATGAACTATTCAGGTAAGCAAAGAGCTATCATTATGCCACAAAGTAACTCCTGCAAGCAAGAAGAAACTTGCTAGGTTCTCTTCTAAACACTAAATGCAATCTTGATGAATAACTTGCCCCTCTGTAATTTCCAATTTCTCTGGTTGAAAACTTTTTTCTTACAGGATACATTCACACAACAACAACAAACAACAACAGTAACAAAACCCAACACAACAAAACACAATTTTGAAAATTAGCTATTTAACTGCTATTTGTCCATTCATGAAAGTTTCATTTGAATGTAAATCAAAGTTGTATTGTCAACATATATGTTGAATATGGTGAATATGGTGAGGGAAATCCCAGGGAACTGGGATTTTCTAATAGATTAAGGAATAAGCCATTTACTCTATAAGAGGTCATTACATCTCGAGAAAGGTGTTGAATTCATGGTTATATAACACATTATTTCATCTCTGCACAAGAAAGAATCTCTTTTCAGCTCTTAAGTTATCAAACAGAAGCATAGGAAAAAAGGCAGTATGATATTACATGCTCTATTGCTAATACTGAAGTGTGTCCTTCATTAATAGGTTCACAAGGTGTATAAAAAAGAACATAAACTATTCCTAAATATTCCTAGTAATTTCAGAACTTTTAGTACTATGAAAATTAAGGTAAGAGAAGAAATACTTTCTTTTCATTTCTCGTCAAAGGTGAGAAAATTTAGAAACATAGCCACCAGATATCCCCAGTATACACAAACACAATAAATTTACATTTCAGATCTTGTATAATAATGAAACACAGAATAATAATATTTTCAATTTAGGTTTTTCACTAGTTTGTTACAACATCAGAGGAATCATTCAATGTCAATCTTTGCGTTCTTAAACTAAATATTAAAGATGATTTGGTTGAATCTTCTTTACTGGTCTCTTCATTGAACATGAACACAGCTGAAAAGAGTTTGGCCTTATCTCCCATCTTATTACTATTTTCTCTCTACTTTATTGATCATCTCAAAAAACCTTCAGAACCTTACAAGCAAAGGTGCTCTGTCCCTCTCCACATCTGTAAAATACTTCAAAGAGCACGTTTCTATACAAACAAGTAATAGAGAAGTGTACACCTCTTTTCATCAGAGAAGGCTATGCAGTTCTGATTGAATTTAGTAAGTTGAATGCAGTTTCCACCTTTAGTAACAGGCATGTTTATCAAACCTGGATATCCTAAGTAACTGGACAGCTCTACTGAGCACCTTATCTGAGTCAGACCTGGATTTGGTGGTTGAGAAGGTTGACAGGGTTTTTTACCTTTCTCCATTTACCACCATCTGCTGTTTCTCTCCTGCAGCATGGTGAGCTTGTACGTTCTCCATACAGCATGCAGCCACTAGCAAACTGCTTAGCACAGTGTTTTACAGAGTAATAGAAGATGTGGCACCATGCAGCACTCCCTTAATCCCATTTGCAGTTCTGTCACACAGTAGGATAGTTCAGCTCTTGCATTCTACTGCATCCATCCAGCCTTATTACTGAACACCTGGCAACTAGAAGAGTTAACTATCTTTTCAGCCTCTATCTGTTTTGCCATATCATTTTTAATTTTTAATAATGATTTTTGGAACAGTTATTTTATTTTTCAAAATTTTCTTTTTTTTTTTCCAAGAGTCTTTTTTTTAACTTTAGAGGAGAAAATTCTTCTTTTCTGTCAATTCTTTTTATTTTCTGTCTGTAATTTGTCTTTCAGGAGACTCAAGAAAGAATGTTAATAACAGTTAATAATAAATAAAAATGAACTGGTAGTATTTGATTTTAAATAGTAACTCAGTGTCTTCCAGTAATATGAAACATACATCTAATGCATATATTCCTTAATTGTATTATGGAATGACATTTCAAGCCTTCTTTGTTTCCAGCCCAATTTATTTAATGCAGACATACATGGGTATGTGTATTGTTGGTTCCTAAATAATCATAAACCTCATCCTTTAAATTGTAGTTCTCATGCATATCTTCTCTGGGTTCTGCCACCTCTGACCTTAGTACTCCTAGCAATGTTGGTGGAGATGGCAGTATCTGGCATTCACACTGAGGCAGAAGGTAAATTACACTTAACTGTGTAACAATTGTTGCCACTACTGGAACGAGTGCTGTAGTTTGTGAAATCCCCTATTAGAGCTAGCCATCTGACAGAGGAGAAATAGTGCCAAATTTGATTTCAAAGGGTGTGATCTTGATAAGTTATTCAAACTTCTTTTTACTTGTTCATTCAATCAGAGAAATTTTATCCCTTCAGTTTTTATATATATATATATTTACTAATGCTAAACTATTTTAAATGCAAACGGAAATATATGGTTCCTTGTCCCTTACCTTAAGTTTTTCCTTGCTCTTAAATAAGCTTCCAAGATTTTCCAATTTGACTGTCCATTCTCCCAAGAAATATAAAAGTTTACTTAGTAAACTTGTATTAATTTTTATGTAATCAGTGGTTCATGTGACAAAATATTCAATTATTATCCAAGAAAATTTAAATTTTGACGAGGAAAGAAATCTATCCTTAATGTAGAAAATAGATTTTCAGCTAAAAATATTTAATTCTGAAGTAATTTTAATACATAGTGATGTATTAATAAGGCCCTCTGCAATATCTCTCAAACATCTTCTACTCTAAAGTGAAACAATTTCCTCAGAAATGTCATTGAATAACACGCTATACTACATGTTAGCTGGATTAAAAGGCCTTGCTCTAATGTCATCCAGAAGAAACCTTTGTCCATATGTTATATTTGATAACACTGAGAATTAGCTTTTGGATACAGAAGCATCTGTAGCAACCGTTACTAACATATCCTATATTATTTTAAAATACTGTAAATTGCATAAGTACACATTTGTAAATTATAATTGTAAATTGCATTTACTCTTGGAACTAGATTAAAACGTCATGATAATTTACTTTACACTAAGTTTAATACCTTTTTCTACTATATACCCTGCCAAAACCACTGGAGAAATTTCTGATTTATTCTGACTTTGAGCTTACCTCAGAAGGAAATTAGATCCACTGAAACTACTACATATCTATTTTAGTAATTTACATGAAAGAAGGAAAATGAATATGTACAAATGGAGAAATTCTGAGGTGAGGCAATGTTTTAATAAATCTGTTAAATCACTGCAAATAACTTCTTTTTTCTTTCAGATTTCCTTCTAATGTTTTGTCTAACGTTTTTTGATTTTCTTAATCAGTCTTGCAGCCATCTGTCTTTTTTTTTTCCTACCAATTGTGGTCAGAAGTGATCAGTACTTGGTGTTTTGGGTTTTTTTTAAATCATGGAGCATAGTGTAGTGGCAGGCGTTGCTCTCGTGCATGTGATTTAAAAGTTGGCTTCTGAAAGATACAAAGAGAAAGTTCATATTTTTACTTTTTTTAGAAACCAAAGGGATGTTGAAAGAAAATTAAAATACAGAAAAGACTTTTGTCAGCAAAGTCTTTTCATCTTTTTATGTTTTGAACCTTGTGCAGTCATCATGAAACTCAGCTTAAGAAATTATCCTGCTAAAATATCCTGCCTATTTTTCTTCAGATACAATTGTAAAATCCTGAAATTGGCTGAAATTGGTGTCCGTGCTTTCTAATAGTGATGTCAACATTACTACATGCAGTTAAGAATCCAAAACAAAAGATTTGTTCTTCTAATTGTGCCATACATCTATCATAAATATAGACAGTCATCCTCTATTCTTTCCTCAAACTAGGTTTTTATTCCAGAAGTTATCTTCTTTCTCTTAATTTCTTCTCAGTGCAAAGGTGTACTTCATAGCGTGTATCAGGAAAGACCATGAGAAAACACGTATCAGAAATGAGATGAGACTCAAGATCTGCATTTAGGGATTTCAGAAATTTCTCCCACTGGTAGATAACATAGGTAGGCATGAAAGCATTTTTCTCCAAATCTCGAGTCTACAGTAAAAGAAACAAAGAACTAAATAAGCCAGAACTGTAAACTTAAATACGTACACCACATCACTTGGGCATCAGTGACAAAAGAATGTCTCTCAGGAACAGTAAACAAATAGTTTCACAGAATCACAGAATAACCGGGGTTGGAAGGGACCTCAAGGATCACGAATCTCCAACCTCCCTGCTACATGCAGGGCCACCAACCTCCACATTTAATATCAGACCAGGCTGCCCAGGGCCCCATCCAATCTGGACTTAAACACCTCTAGGGACGGGGCATCCACAGCCTCTCTATGCAGACTGTTCCAGCACCTCCCCACTCTCATAGTAAAGAACTTCTCTCTGACATCCAACCAAAATCTTTCCTCCCTCACTTTAAAACCATTTCCCCTTGTCCTGCAGTTATCAGCCCTTTCAAAGAGTTGATTACCCTTCTGTTTCAAGTCTTCAACTTCTTCTTTTCTCATTCTTCTCCCACATGCTTCTCATTCTCTCACACATGCTAAGAGGAAAGCAAACAGAAAGCTGACAATGGTCTGGGTGCTACTGTACACTTAATGATTGATATCTATGTTCACCTCAGTACATGCTGGAAAGAGCATTGTGCTTACCTTGTATTTCCAAGTGAAAGCTCCCCTTTCATATACTTGAATCAGAAAATGAATAGTCTCAAATCATAAGGGAGCAAAAAGTTCATATCTGAAATCCCCTTACGTTCAGAACCAAGAAGAATTATGCACATTTAAATTCAGATTAATCAAAATGTGTTTGAACACTCTCTGTGTTCAAAACCAAATCCAAATGCTATAAGTCAATCCCAAATAATTATTATATGCAGTCATTGATCAGTACAGTTTCCAGTAAATGTTACAAGCTAAAATATTGCCTGGGACTATAGCCATTGTCAAATATATTGCATGAAAATATAGAGAGTATAAATATTTTTATGGCCTTTTATTTGAAGTCTATTTTATTTTATTTTCCACAAAAGAGCTTTATAACACAAATGAGAGTTAATTGCACAATTACTTTTCTCCTAGTTAGGTTCCAACTAAAAAAAAAAGAAAAAGAGCTTCAATGCCATCAAAAACTTTCATATTTTGTACCACTTTTCTGCTTGTCTTATAGCCAAGAAAAACAAGAAAACATTCATTAAAAGCTTTTGCTTCCAATTCATGTGTCCAATTGTACCTTCTGAATCACATTGCTAAGATTTACTCAACACTGTTTTTCTTATGGCTAAACTCACCTGAAATCTTCAGCAAACAATATTAGAAATAAATGTTCTTTTAAAAACCTCAATTTATTATTTTAGAAGCCATAAGAATTAAAGGTTAGTAGTGGGTTTTTGTTTCTGTCTTTCACCTTGAAAAAATCAGCATGTCCTTGAAGTTTCACTTTCTTAACCTTTCAATTAAAAAATCTTATTTTGACAATACTGTGTCAGGGAGCAGGCAAGGCTGCTCCTCTCAGTTCTGTTTCACAAGCATCAGGTAAGACCAAGGATGTCAGAGGCCACAACCCCATTGATCAGTGTGCAGTCACACAGTGTGCAGCAGAATGCAGCCTAGTGATTTCCTGGCAGATTTGGCAGCACACTTGGGAAGTCAGTTCCACTGATCACATTCATGTCAGCAGCTCCATGGCCAGAAATATGCATGTCTATGGCATATATTGCACAAAAACTAGGATTTTAGGCAGTTTCTGAGGAAAACTGGGGAGATCCTGTCTCCCACAGCTCTTTCTCACGACGCTGTGATCCAAGGCTACACAACTGTACCATTTGTCTATGACATAATAATTTTAAATTCTTTGAATGCTGCCCACCTCTGTAAATGTGCTCAACAGAAGTCCCCATGTTCTGAGTATGTACCGTACCATGAGCCCTCACATATTCACTAATTTTCACTGATTACTTTAAACATTTGTATTTTCAGAAGTTACTCTGGAACCAATTATCTGTGTTCCATATTATACTTGCAAAGTTTTTTAAAAATCTGGAAAGCTTACATTGCCTATCTGTTACTTGTTCTTATCTAATAGATTGCATTTTTTGATACAAATGGAATCTTCTGTTAATGCATTGATTTTCACGTGACAAATTTCATGGGAAGTCATAAAACACTGCAATAGCTTTGCTTCATACTAAAGTCATTATATGTTTATTTCATTATGAAAAGGCATGTCTCTGTGTCAAAACACTTCTTCACATAGTAAATGATATTAATTTCTTCATGGAGATGTCATGCCACTGTAAATGCTCTAGTGCACTCTGCCTCAACTGCAGTTTTTTCTCCACATGTTCAGCGCACCAAAATCTGCATGCTTTTCTCCAGTACCCTAGAATGCTAGAAATACAACTGTGACTCGTGTGACAACAGAAGGAAAGTAGTCTCAAAAAAATATATAGAAAAAAAGTGAAAATACTGAAAGGAAGCCCACTAGACTTCCTACTTAGAGTTCAGTTGAATGTATTATTTCTAGATACAAAATTGTCACATAGAACTGTGGTCAATTTTTACTTTCACATAAGCACTGCTTTATTTTTCTACTTTCTTTTGAAGTATCTAGTATTTGTCTATTTGTGTGAGGGAACACATCTAAACAGAGCTCAAATCTCATTCAGTGCAAATAATTCCATACTCTGTTTCTGTTCTGTTTACTCTACTTGAAATGTATATTCTAATTTCTTGCAAGCAAAAGATTTTATTTGCCATCAGGGTAGGAAATAACTGTAGCTCTTCATCTTCTGAGTGACAGTAGTAAAGGCTAGAGAAAAAATCTATGTGTGGACTTGGAATCTGATATAACCGGTATACGCTTACACTGAGTACCCAATAGAAGAGTGACATTAATCGTGTGCAGTCTTATCTAAACTCAGCAGAATCTCTGGGGAGACTCTCATCGATGTCAGTAGCTAAAACAAGCTTTTCCCAGGGGAAACAAAACGATGTAAAGAATGACAGAAAATTATTTTTCAGCTTCTTTTTTTTGTAACATGATTTTTAACAATAGATCACACATGTTGCAATGATACACCAGCATAAACTTGCTGAGAAAACTGTACTGTACCGTATCTACTATAATGTCTTGCATATAATAAAACTGTGTAATTTTGTTAGTTTTTTTCATAAATATATTATATGAATAGTGGAAAGAGATTAATGAGTACGTATTATATTATGTCCTCCTTCCACAGGACATCCAATCTCAAATAATTTTGTATTTAAAAGTATCAGATAAAGTACATTTTCTGTCATATACTGTTAAGCCCACAGATTTTCAAATGCACAGCAGATTCTGAAAGCTAAAGATATTTACAGTATAAAAATCTGGTTTCTAGGATCTAAGATAATGATGTGTGATGGAATTCACTTCCAGATTCTGACATTTTTAAATTTTGAGGATGTAAGGCTGAGATAAGTGACATCATAGTTGAGGGCTTCCATTATAGTCAGTAGTACTGTCATAACAACATGGAAAAGTGCATGACTTGTCACCAGATGTTTTCTTTCAGATGATGTAAATCTTCTCAGCTGGTTTCATTGTATAGATTAATGAGGCAATTTGGTTGCCTAAGACAGATGTCTAATGATATTTAAGGTGACATGATGTACTCTTCAGCTGCCACACCAAAAAAATAACTAATATAACTGTGTGTATAACTAATATAACTGTGTGCATAACTAATATAACAATAACTAATTCCTGTTAGCCCTGTGCCAATTCCATGCAAATCTCAGAGCACCACAAACATATCTAGTGGCTCATATTCACAAAATCAAGAAAAGTTCTAGATCTCTACTGACCACCATAAGTGGTCATCAGTATGAAGTACTAGAAAAATAGAGACTACATCAACAGTGGTGCATGATTGCCATGATGTCTTGATGGTTTCATGATGTACATAACTGGACAAACTAGATTTTCTTACAGTGGGGGTTCTGTGTCTGGGGACATTGAAGGTTAAGGAAAGATGTTTTATTAGGAAGAAATAATCCCTGAATATGTTTAAAAACCATCTGGATGTGGTGCTCAGAGATATGATTTAGTAGCAGGTTGTTAGAGTTAGGGTAGTATAGTAGGCTGTGGTTGGACTTGATGATCTTGAAGGGCTTTTCCAACCTGAGAAATGTTATGTTTTTTTGACAAGATGAACACCTACAAAAAATTGATGTCACCTGTTCCTTTCATATATCACAGTCACCAGCTGAAAGATCAAAGATAGAAGCTAGCTTTGTATTAATTACCTATTTGCAATAGGTACCTCCAACATCTACTTACTAATCCCGAATGTTTAATTCGATATACCATTTTCCTCTTTCAAATAAACTGCCACTATCACCACATACTGACAGAAAATTCAGAGAACTGAGTCTTTTGAATGTTGAATGTTTTGAATGAAGATCGAAACAAATTTTGCAGGAATACAAAAAATGTTACATCTATAAGGACAATCCAACCTGAACTTTTCATAAGAAAGCAGGCTGAAGTTTTTGTTTTAACCAACTTTAAACTTAATTCTGAACTGAAACAGTAAGCATCAGAACATCTTAGATGGGTGTGCATTTTGTAAGTTGGCTAATATTTGTGAAATGCAAAATGAAAGTATTAGATATATAATTTTACCGAATGAAGTCTAAGCAAGAATTCAACTAGTAAGACACCTCCACACAACAGGTTTAAGTGATATGAAAAAAAAATTCTTCACAGGAAAAATAACATTGATCTCTCAAGGAGGAATCTTGAAGTTACGATACAAATTGTTTACTTGGTAATGCATACCCCTGGAAATTATAAAGTCAAACAAAAAATTGACAGAAATGCAGAGCTAATGAACAGTTGGTTGAGAAACATTATATTAGAAGAATAAAATTAATTCTCTTTAGAATTCATGGAGGGCAATTTGAAACTTTTTCAGAATTCATTAGAGGTAGATGAACTGTTCATAAATGCTTTTAAATCAAATGAGATTTTTTAGATAGAATAAGATGCTTATGATGTATAGAAAACATGCCAAATATTTTTTGTTATTCTGATAACGATTAACTAGCCTTTACCCCTTGGGCTATGAGTTATTGGCTCACAAAAATTCGAAGATACTGTTCCAAAAATCTTTAAGAATTTAGAGAAGAGAGATGAGGGAATACAAACAAACGGTAGCCATATGCCAAGCCATATGCCAGGCATATTCCCTGGAAGAGACTAATTCTAAATATATATATACTCTGAAAAAAAAGTAGAACTGAACTAGCTGGTATTGAAGTGACGCTGTTAAAAAATTGTAGTATTCAAGATGACTTGAATATAAATTAACATTGAAGGAAAATGGTATTCATAGAAAATCATTTGATTCCTGCTATATTTATACAATTTATTTCCCAGATGTACTCCCTACTCCACTGGTTAATTGATGTACTTAACTTGTGTTACCTCCTAATTAAAATACTGTATTTGTTATTTCATTCTGACAACCAGAAATTACTGTCCCAGACTGCAGCTCAAGAGCAGAATACACTGCCTTTGTTCAGATGCTCCTGACAGCAAAGTTTACCTAACTGGTAACAAAAACTATTCAAGATTTTTTATGCCAGACTCTGAGCAACCTGGTCTAGCTGTAGATGTTCCTATTCTTTGTACGGGAGTTGGACTAGATGATCTTTAAAGGTTCCATTAAATTCAAATGATTCTATAAGTCTACGACAATCCCAAAATATTTTAGGAAAAATCATATATAGTAAAATTTATTTTATTCTCTATTTAGAGGATCACTAACATCATTCTTCTGGACAATTCATGATAATTTGAAAATGTGTATAAAATTCAGCATATTTTAACAAAACAAAGATGTTTTATTATCTACAGTAAGTAGCCAGCGTTGTTTCAGTTTCTAAGAAAGACACAGAAGACAACCCTGGAAGTTCAGACCTGTTAGCTTAACATCCATAAATAGGAAAATTATGGATAACATTACTTTGGGCTCCATTGAAAGGCACTTAATAACAAAATCATCAGGCCCAGTCAGTGTGTATTCATCAAAGGAATTCCTGTCTCATTAATTGAATCTTCCTCTATAAGATCACTCAGTGGATCAAGGGAAGACAGTGGATTCCAGTAGGTATTCTGGATTATATTAAAGCTTTTGGTACAATTCCTCACAGTGTCTATCTAGACAAATTGCCTAGTTGTATGCTGAATGATGAAATGTCTTGAAGATAGAGTAGAAGGATTTAATTGGAAGTACTAGGCAATCAGAAGTAGAATAACTACAGGATTCTGCACTTGGAATGGAGTAATGCTGGATGTAAGTGCAGACTGGGAGATGCACAGCTGTACAGAAGTCCTTCAGAAAGGTGTCTGGAACTGCTGTTGGCAGCAGGCTCAACATGATCCAGCAGTGCACTGGCAGAACAGAAAGCAAACAGCATTTTGGAGTGCATTGAAAACAACATAGTCAGTTGGTAAAAGAAGTCATTCTCCCATTATATTTAGTCTTGGTGTGTCCTTACTTGGAATATTGTGCGCAGTCTAAGCACCACAGTTTAAAAAGAGAGTTAAGATACTTGAATGCATCCACAGTAAGGTAACAAAACTGGTAAAAGTGCTGGAACACAAGCATCTCCCAAGAAGAGAAGCTATAAACAATTAGTTTGTTAAAACTGGATAAAAGGAGGTTGAGATGCAACGTAACTACTCTCTACAGGGAGAGGAAGGGAATTGGAGAGAGGGGTGCTCATCTTTTCTCCCTGGTGCCTAATAACAGGATGCATGGAAATCCTGCATCAGGAAGGTTCGGACTAGACAGCAGGAAAGACACTGCTGAAAAAGTAGTTAGGCACTGAGACAGACTTCCCAGAGACATGACTGATGCCTCTCATTTCTCTGTGCTTATGAAGAATTTAAGCATGAGCCCCAATTATGTAACATGTAAAAAAAAAATAATAATAATTAAAACTCATACGGGATTAGTGAATAAATAATTATCTCACTTCCCAAGAGGATTTCCCACACTCCAGGATATGCATATGTGGTTTTCTTTCTTTTCACAGAGGTTGGCTTCTATTATTTAACGTCTTCTGCAAAATGAATAGGAATCAAAGTTTGCCTCTTACCTGCAGATTACCATAGGTTATTACATTGTGTATATACATGGGTGTGACAGAAATATCTTTCTGACTTCCCAATTTGGAACACATTAAAGTATTCTGTAAAACTTAGTAGTAGTTAGTTAGTGTTTATTTAGGAAGCTTCTTTTCTGGTATTTATTTAGTAAGTAAATGCTAAAGTATTCTGACAGCTTTGACTGAAAATTCTCATCCCAGAACATTAGTCTTCAATTTTATACTTCTGTGACAAAAGACAGTTGAATTCTATTTCTGTTCTAACTGATGGGAAATAGAGGATTATAATCCTGAATTTTTCTATGAGCTTGCTTCAGTTCAGTTGTTCAATGTATGGAAGCATCTTTGTCTTTGATTTGAAGAAGGGAGCAGGAAAAAAACAAAACAATTATGTCTAGTAGTTCATTTCAAAGCAGAATAAAGTGAGATACAGTTGCAATCTGCCCATCAATATTAATTTCCATAAAAGGTGTTAGTGTCTTGCAAATCCTATGGAATATTTACTAAATGCAGAACTGGCAGATGAATGTGAAACCCATTGAATTGGTGAGATTCATGCTCAAAGCCTTAATGCAAGCAAGCCTGTACAATATCTTTAGACTGTTGTTTCACATCCATATATTAAATAAAAGTTCAAAACAAATAAATTATTACGAGGAAGCTTCATTCTGGAATATGCAGTCTAAAACATTTTTAAAATTCCCAAATTTCAATAAGTAATGTGTATTTTTTTTTAACATTCATTTGTTGGTGTATGTGAAAGACAGAACTGGTTTTCTTTTGTTGTCTCAAAGTTTGCTTCATGAGGCCTTCCTGATGATAAGACTCTGACTAACAACTGTTAAGTGTCCTTGGGGGTGGATGGTGGGTGTCATTGTGCCATAGTGTTTCTGCTTACGATTGCAAAGATTAGCAGAAGCAGGACGAGCAGTTTTCTTCAGGGGTGCTGCTCGAAGGAGCTGACCACTGCAGAAGGCGATAATTCTTGTGTCTGGCGACAGAGTCCCCCCCCCCCCTTTTTGCTGGCTTATCTGTGGGCCAGGAATGTCACAAAAGCTGGTTTAAATCCCTACTACAAAGTGTGTTTGCCTGCTTGTTTGGAAGTTCGGTGTTTGCTCAAGATACGTTCCCAAAAAATGCTGGGTCGGACTTCAAAGAAGGAGAAGGACAACCTCACCGAGATGGGGGATAAAAGGCCCTCGCTAAACTGGGGACTTGGGAGACAAACTCCCGAAGACACCTTTGACGGAGAATTCCCGGAGGGGAAAACTTTGTCGGAAGAACCCCGGGACCGGCTTGCTGCCGAGCTCCCTGGCTGTCTCCCATCCCCCGCGGTGATCAGACGAGTTCCTGAGATCAACGGACCAACTGTGTACCTCGCTGGACCCACGGCGGTGACTATCTCTTTTGCTCTCTGCAAAGACTCCTTGCTTATATTTCCTACTTTCCCTATCGCCTACCTTCCCTTCCCCATCTCCCTAAAAACGCCTAGGACTTTAATAAACTGGTTGGACCAACATTTGAACCGTTGCTTCTTAATCTCACGCCGGGTATACACATATCATAGAACCTTGCCTCCCTCCTACAAATTGGAGCGAGACAGTGTACCACAAAATTCAGGTCGACTCTTGTAGGCTTTATCCACGGTACAGAAAATGCTAGAAAACTGTTTATGAGAGATCAGGTTTTCAGCATTTTTGAACTTACAGATAATATTTCATTTGTCTAAAATGCACCAAAACGAACATAGAATGTACAGTATCAAATGGGCCAGACAGTTTCCTGATAGTATACAAAATTGTATCTTTTAAATCCCTAGCATCACTTTATTACAACCCACTTAAAAGTTGGCTAATTTCCTCATTTCACTTCTCCAGTTGAAGGGCTGATCCCATAACTGTGTGCTATGACAGCGGTTAGTTTTATTCTAAAGATACTTACTTTGTCACAAATGAAGAAGAACCTATTAATAAAAACACTTTTTGGAGAAGAAGAACGAAACACTCATTTGTCTGCTTTTTTCTTATCAGATACAGCCTACAGTTCATCTCAACTTAGATTTTTGTTTTATTATATCCCTCCAAAAGACCAGGAAATCTCATGTATTTCTCTATATGGACATTTGTAAACAAAAGAATATACAGTAGGAAAATGAAGCATTTTCATAAAACTTATCTGTGAGGGCTAATTTTTATTTTAGTTTATTTTGCTTTTGCTATTTTGATATTGCATCTAACATTATGCTATCCATTTATGAGAAGAAATCACATTTTCATTCTAAGATACTGGGAAACATTCTAAGTCTTCTCTGCTTTCTGAACAGGAGATTGAGAAGGTTCTTTACCTATTATTATTCTTGTATTTAGATCTTTGTCCTTGACAGCAAAGTGATCTTGTTCCTCTGTGCCTAAGAGAGTAAACACAGAAGAGATCTGTAGAGTTTGAGTCCAATAAAAATGCTGAACAGGAACAGCTTGGAATATGAACCAAGAAACAAATCCTTTAAAATAAGCTTGCATGGAGTAAAAGATTGAGAAAAAAAATATGCAAATATTTTTCTTTAATAAGTTATGTAAATGCAAGTTCAGTTTTGCTAAACTGGAACAAATAGGAAATTCATTTGACATAAAACTTCTGAGAAAAAAGATTCTACTATGATAGCAGAGAAAATGAGAAATTCATGAGGGTAATGACAATATAATTCTCTACATTCTTGACTTGGCTTTGTGAGGCAAAGTGACCCTGTCACTTTGCTTTTCTTTATGATGAGTTGCATTGGCAGATGGCAGCCCACTGAGACAAGGAAGATTACATCAGGGTAGATCACACCATAGGTTTCCAGGCCTGATGAACCAGAAAAGTTTGCAGAGACTGCAAAAGCCTGTGATATTATTCCACCATTTATTGGTTTGTTTGGGTAGTTTCTTTTAAGTTTTTAACATAAAACATTGTTGATGCCTATGTTTTTGTGCTGTTGAGGACTTAATTTTCTATTTGGAGTTAGTTTTCTATTTTCTATTTGTTTTCTCTTATGGACTTAAGAAATTACAGAAATGAAAAGTAAAAAAAAAAAATGTTCTAGCTCAGTTTTTAGAGCAATTATAGCAAAGCTGTTGAGGAGAAAAAGAAGTACCTACTCCTTTATTCACATAAGACTTGATGCATTCTTCTTTATCTGTAGTGCTATTATGACAAACTCATTCAATGTTCATTGAGGTTAGAAGAGATATAATGCTGCTACACAGACACTGCTTGAGAAGCTGCAAAGGGAAAATGTGCCTTTTAATTTTTGTAATAGTATCATAATATTGTTAGCATTACTCTCTGTTCACTTCCCTGTAAAAAGCAGTACTGCATTTCTTCTTTTTTGATTGACATTGGTGCATTAAGCTGACATTTTCATTGTACTAACCAAATTACACTCCTTTCTTTCTCCTTCAGTGTTACAAGATATTTGTTTCAACACTTGTTCTATTCGCAGATGGTCAGAATTTTCCTGATGAAACCACATATAATCAGAAAATGCCAATACATTCAGAGAAATTTGAAGCATGAATACCGAAGTCCAAAATAGTATTATTTGAATATATGCATCCTGACAAAACAGGACTTTTTCTACAAGTTTCTTATTCCTGTATTTATTTTTTGAAACTTGTGAAGCACCATCATATTAGAACTTCCAATTAAATACTTAGTTAAAGAGGTAATATAGGTTTTCTTAATTGTTTTCATTATCTGGAGTTTTGTTTGTTTTTCATACCTCGGTAAATTAATTAATCTTTCAAGAGTTTGGGTATGTTACACACACATACATACATACTTTAAAAGGGTGTTGTCTGAGTTTAAGGGAACTTGAAAAAGTTCCACCTTGAATAATCTAAAATGAACAGGCTGAAATACTAAGGAGAGAAATTCAGACAAGTAAGCAGAGAAAAAGAGACTTTGGAGGCTCTAAAAGATCTAATAAAATGGCATTGTTCTCAGATTAATAACTGACATGGGAGACTATTTGGCCTTTTTCTTTTTAGTATGGATCTATAAACATGTATTTACCCAAGTGTTTGGGTTTTTTCTTTTTGGTTTTTTGTTTTTTGTTTTTGTTTTTTCAACTTATATGCAGACATTTTTAAAGCTTAGGAAACTAAGAAGGTGTAATAATGATTTGTTCAACAGCTCACTGGCTTTTTTGAAAGTACATTTCATGCTTTTGGACCACACTGTATCATTTCATAAGGAGATTGCAGTGCAAGGCATACGATTTGTTTTTCTTATTTTCAGACGATCGAAATACAGTTGTTGAAGCCTAAGCTTTAGCTTCTGTTCCAGAAGACAGAAGTAGACACCTCTGGAGAGCCATTCATCAGCATTTGACATGTGTTTCAGAAGTGAAATGGATCACAGCTGTACATATTTCTTCCTCTTTGTTTAATATAAAGAGACAATCTAGTGATTTTTATTTGCCAAAAAAATGAGCATTGTAAGTTCTATTGAAAAGTTCTTCTTTCTGAAAATCCAGATTTTAGATCTGATTTATCTCACATTTCACTGTTAGCTGCATACCTTTGGTGTTTAACAACAAACACATGGTTCTTACCTGGCTCACTGTTTGTAACTAGATTATTTTCCAGTTCCACACAAGAGCACAAAATTGTTTTTCTGATAGTCTTTAGTTATAACAAAATGTAACACTGCTGCAGCCCTTTGTATGGGCTGAAAGCTTTTGAAGATCTGGCCACAGACATACAACTGAATAGTCCTAGCCTCTAAAGTATGGAATCTACATCCCCATTGATTTATTGAAATAAACCACATTATAAAAACTCCTAAGGCAGACCTGAAAATTTTGTGGTTATCCCCAGACAACTGGAACAGGAAGGTATTTTTTAGAAATCAACAAGATGCTAATCTTTTCCTTGTCTCTTCCTTGGATATCCAACACTATCCATGTTTCTGGTCCTCTCTTAGGCACCATCTCCTTTCTGCTCTGCTGCAAGTTCCCTATACGGACCCCAGATGTGGTAAATCTGTAGTGACTGTGGCTGATGATGGAACATTATCATGGCAGAGCATGGACCCTATGTGAGTGTGCTTTTTGGTGAAAGCACTGCATGAGAGTAACCCTTGTTTTTTGACTTATATCCATGGTTGGAGTAACCCTGTTCTTGTTACTGCCTGACATTTGCTGCCAGTGTCAACCTGTCTGCTGTGGAAATGGTCTACAGAGAGAGTGGTGAGGTGCTGGAACAGGCTGCCCAGAGATGTTGCATATGTTCTGTCACTGGAGGTGTTCAAGACCAGGTTGGATGGGGCCCTTGGCAACCTGTTCTGGTACCAGATCTGGAGGTTGGTAGCCCTGTCTGTGGCAGGGGTGTTGGAACGCAATAATCCTTGGAGTCCCTACCAAGTCAAGCCTTTCTATGGTTCTACGATTCTATGAAATAGGAATAATTCTGTAGTGACGAAATTCTGCTTTTAAAAAGCAAGCCTTCACTGCAACAGAATCTAGGAGTTACTACTTCTTTCTACATAGTAATTCTTATGTCCGTCTACAGTGTTTTTTGTATTCTCTTTTCCAAGTGACAGAAGTAGATGTCTCAAAATACAAAAGTAAACTGATGAATGTGCAAGGTGGTAAGTGTATAAGAATACAAAAATATTTCCTTTTAACTTCATGAATCATTAAATAGATAACTAGGCTAATTTAGAACAAATGACTGCAAAACTTGTGCATCCTTGAAGCTTGTCTATTCTGCTAAAGTTGACTCCAAGTAAAAATTGATGCAGTTTTTCAGTCCCATATATTTCTTATGATCACAAGTTTATGCTATGTTTTAACTCAGAAGAGTGTTGCTGTCAGCAGTGTCTCAAGCATAAAGACCACTATACATTTGAAGTTCCATTAATAATGCTGATGCTTAAAAGAGGAGGCTGTCCCAAGCGCTCAGTCTATATTCATCTCTTGAACAGCTTTCTTCTAGTGAACAGCTTTCTTCTAGTCTGCCTTAATTTTATCTTGATCCAAAAAGAGTTACACATGAAAAGAGAGCTTGAATAGAATAGCTTAATGATTCTTTTGAAGAGCTATTCATTCAGCCCCAAAACTGGAAACAAAACTGTTAGATGTAAATTAAATAAAGAGAATCCATCCTGTACCTATTCTGTGATAGAATTTTATCAGCATGAGGTACGGTTACTGCATTTGGCCATCAGATAGAACATTTCTAAAGAACACGATAATCAAATTAGAGAGAAATTTTGGATGTCTTTAACCCTAATCCATCAGTACAATAGCATTTAGCATGTCTGTCAATTATATTTATTCTGCAAAAGTCAGAATATAATGCTCAAAAATACATTTCAACTTGAAAATCTCTGGAACACATTGCCTGCTGTGAAAACCTCCCTCATGCAAAATTCTGCAAATTCCAGAGTTTGAGATAAAACGTAAACACACATATATATAATTGGTCATAGCTTGCTTTGGGAATCAGAGAACACCTTGTGTTGGAAGGGACCTTAAAGACCATCTAGTTCCCACCTCACTGACATGGACAGGCTTATGAATCACTAAATTAGGTTGCCCAGGGTTCCATACAACCTGGCCTCCAGAGATGAGGCATAGGGCATATGCGGTGTCTCTGGAAAATCTGTTTGAGTGCTTCACTACATAACAAGTAAAAAAATTCTTCCTAACATCTAACCTTAATCTCCCCTCTTCTTGCTGAATGCCATTCTGCTTTGTCCTATCACTATTTTCCTGTCTCCCTCTAGTTTAACTACTGGATGGCCTCAGTGGCATCCTCTCAAAGCCTTTTCTTCACCAGGATGAACAAACCCAGTTCTACAAAGGCATTGTAGAAGTCCAGTTAGATGACATCAGTTGCTCTTCCTTTGTCCACTGATGTCATCTCTCAAATGTAGAAAGTCAGCAGATTGGTCAGGCAAGATCTGTCTGTAGTGAAGTAATGCTAGTTGTCTCAGATTTCTTCCTTGTCTTGCATGTGTGTTCACATAGTTTCCAGGAGGATCTGATCCATGATCTTCCTGGGCACAGAGGTGAGGCTCACCAGCCTGTAGTTTTCTACATCTACTTTTCTACCCTTCTTAGGAATGGGAGTGATGTTTCCCTCTTTCTGGGAACTTTACCTGGCAGTCATGACTTTTTAAATATGATGGAGAGAGGCTTGGCAGCCACATCAGCCAGTTCCTTCAGGATCCTGGGATGTGTGCCATCTGGCCCCATAGACTTGTACATATTCAGATTCATCAGACAGTCTTGAACTTCTTTTTGTATACAGTGGGAGGGATTTTGCCTCCACCCAGTCCCCTTATAGAGATTTCAGGAATGTAACAAACTTGGGAAGCCTGACTGCAAGTGAAAACTGAGTCAAAGAGCTTACTGAGTACCTCAGCTTCCTCCATATCTGTTGTTGCCAGTTCTCCCATCCCATTTACCACAGGGGGTACACTGTCTTTGGCCTTTCTCTTCTAACCAGTGTCAGAATCGTTTTGCCTCTGAGGACAGCTTTCCAGGGGATCTCATCCAATAATTCTTTAAAAAGATTGATATTCACTCTTCTGATGCTCAGAGTAGTAACTTTGCTCTTTGTTAGACCCATATTCCTAGAGGTCAAAAGCTCACCAGGTCATCAGTCAGGTTTTGTGAAAGCATTCTTATCAGTGTGAGACATGCAAGATTGCAAGCGAGACAGCATGCAACTTCTGAAAAAATATTGTCTAAAAAAATACATCTCTGTTTTATGGAAGGTTCCCTACCTAAATGAAATAGTTTATCTACATGATTTGTTTTAGCTATTGTCTTGTGTTACAGTTTGAAGGTTTTCTTCTTTCTGTTTTGATTTCAATTGTATTTTGATGCAAACAAAGTAACATAGATTTGAGTCTAATAGCAAAATATTTTTGCAGTTAGAAGTCATGCTGATATTGTGAATAGAATATCATTAAGATACATTATGAAATTACCATGACAATTAAAGTCAGCTGTGAAACACCAGTTCAGGAGTAACTCATTTTAAAATAATATCATTAGTTTTTGTCATGCAGGGAAATGTAATTAATGTAAATTTAATTTGCATATTCCCTGCTTCTTTTCTTTTCTTTCTTTAATTTTGTAATCACTTCAAGTAATTTTTCAAAAAGGTGACCTTAATAAGTGATTAACATTTTTCTTAAACTCAACCAAACAAATATTATTTTTAATGCTACTGTAAATAAGCAAAAATTCAGTTCTAGAAAAAAGATACTGAAATATCAGAGTACCTGAAGATAATGCTGAAATGTGCATTCTTTCATTCATAAAGATAAACACATTAAAATACACCTATGTAAATAAAAGCACACTGTTCACACCTGCTGTAATTCTCCTAAGTGGTTCTCATTGACCAAAACTTGCTGTCTTAGATATTTTAACTAATGAAGCAGAAAACTCTGAGTCTGGGATTAATTATTTGCATGAGACGTATGGACTAATTTATCTTCCCTTTTCTGCATAAATTATTCAAAACAATATTTTTCAAATATAGTCATTATTCAGAGACTATTTTCTGGAGATGCTGGTGAATAGTATTTTCACCCAAAATTGTGATCATATTTTATTGTGATTATAAAGATAAGATCAGAATTTGGTTCTAATTTCCATGGGTGCAAAATTACATTAAAAAAATCTTTGTGAGAGTGGAAGACTAAAGCAACAGATGTAGTTGGAACACACAATAAATACTGTGAAACAATCAAGAATTTCCAGGTTCAGATAAGATCAGAATTGACAGTATAAGCATTTAAGTTACTGAATTCATTCTTCATTTTATTTGACTATTCTGTTATTGCAATAGAAAATTATTCTTTTTGGCACATCTTCCTTGCAGCAACTCATTTGACAAGTTATTCATGAGAAGGTTAACATAAAGCAGTGAATTTAAGATTTCACTGGAAAGTGAATATTCACAGGAAATTATTTTCCCAGCTGGCAGATAGAACTCCATGGCAGGTAGAAACAATTGCTGGATTTCTGAACTACATGTTTCAGAACCCAAAAGTTTTCTGTATGAATGTAAATCGTGGAACTTGGAATATTTTAAATGAGTTTTTGCTATTTCTTCAGTCATTGTGGCATACAACATGTAGATCCATTGCTAAACTAAAAGAAAAAATATATATATTTCTCGATCCTAATCTGCTCTGGTATTCATAAATGTTGAATTTGGGAATGCAGTAGGGTATATTCTTAGATATCCTCTAATGCTGACATCATTACTCAAATCACCAGCTATTGCATTTCTATGACAATTGAGCCTTAAAAAATTTATGCCTTATGTAGCTATCAGAAATTTATAGTACAACCATAAATATTTTAATTCGTGACAAGGTACATAATGGCAATTTGATAATAGCAAGTAGGTAAAACAGTCAGCTTTGTCATATTCTTATTCAGCAAAATTCATGTGCTAATTTGACTCTACACTGAAATTTTCCAACATCAAAGTTTTCTTGCTTTTTCATTATTGTTCTAAAAGATATGGAGGTTTTACTTGTGATCTTCCAAGCTACGGATTTTGAGTTTCTAGTTATAATATTATATTATCATTTCATTCCTCCAAAATTAAACCAATATTTTGTTTTTTTAATTTGTTCATGCAAATTTCAATAGAATTTCAGACTTGAAATTCTTCAGTATTGACAGTATTCTGTAAAAACATCTCTTAATGCAGTTTATTGGACTTTTAACAAAGATCTAACATGGAGAAAAAAAGGTAATGTCTCCTATTTTGTTATGGTGGACAACAGCAGAAAAGGTGGATGTTGGTGGTATGGCAGTAGAGGTTAAATCCTCCCACCAACAATCCGTTATGTTTTGTTTCTGTGCAACGGATGGCAGCAGAGGGGCACTCTGACAGAATCATATCTGACATGGAAGTGCATATGAAACAAAGATGTACCTGAATTCATCCATATGGAAAAAAAAATGGCACCCATTGCTATTTATCAGTGTTTATTGAATATTTATGGAGACCAGCAAGTGAGTGTGAACAGTGAATGTGAGATGATGGGTTTTGTTCTGTATGACAGAAACGTGGAAAACCAAACATGTTCCAGACAGCCATGGAGATTTTTACATGCATGGTATGTAGACTCGTGCTCAACATAATCAAAAATGCATAGCTAATGGTGGTGACTATGTTGACAGTGCTTTGTAGCTGACAATTCGCTCTATCAGTTAGAGTTATTGTACTTTTCATATCTATTGTAGTTTCCACTGAAATAAATAGTATTACTATGAAATAAATTGGATTACTTTCAGAGCAATCTGTTTACATTTACATATAATTAAAGATTATAGTAATATAACTTGTTTAAATTGAGGCAAGGCAAGGAGCTTCCCCACATCTTGACCTCTCTGTTTCATATCAGCCATATTCTTATTGTACATTCTGGTTGTTTTAAAGTACCTTTCACCTGCTGTGTGAAATGCTAAACCAAAGCAAGAGAGACACCATTATCATGCTGTGCAAATACTACTTTAACCAATAATCACTGTAAATCCTGTAGCTCTAACAGAATATTTGCCTTCAATAACCCCCATAATCGTTAACAATGTACTACACTACCAAACATGGGTGTATGTCCGTCCCGTCATATTTAGGGTGGGATGTCTGAGATTCCAGACAAGTCAGCAGTATTTCCGTGGGTGTACATTTGTGGCAGAAATTACAAAGGAAAAGGAATGGTAATATGATACATAAGACTGAAGATCCTGCATCAATCCATTCATAGAGGAATACTGACTTACTGTCAGACTTTAACAACAACCACAACAAAAACAACTACAAACACAACAACAATAACAAAATAAAAGAAAGTAAAACAAACCAAAACAAAAGCCTACGCAGTTACAAAATTATATTCATTACAGATTAAATAGATCATTACTTGTTTAGAACCTAGTTTTCTAGTTTTCTAGTTTTCTAGTGCAAGGACAGGGGTGGATGTGTAATGCACAAAGATAGGTTCCTACTTTTTTACTCCTACCTGCATAAAAGTAGTTCCTCCTTACCCTCTGTTAACAAATAAATTTTGCAATTCCTTTTATTCATGTGTCATGGGGTTAGTTATGCCTCTGCCTTTTACTCTCACGCTTATCAGCATACAGTATAACATCCACTGTGATGAAGTATGTGATAACAATTACATCCCTTAAAATGCTAGCATAGAGTCAAAAAGAATGAGAGAAAATGCAATACCTGCCTTACCCATTAAAAAAAAAAAAAAGCATTCACAGTGCAAATGGTCAGCCACAGTTAGACTAAAAAAATACCATTTCCTTACAGCTCTAGAAAGTAGCTTTTTGGATACATGTCCAATCTTACATTCAGTTTTAAATGTTAGAAAGAAGTTTGAAGTTTAGGGTTCTTAACTCAAACTTCATGGACTTAATCATCATGTGTAATAGGGAGGTTAAAATTATTCCTTTTGTGCCTTCCTTGGGACAAAGGCTGTTCTAAAAACAGATAAACAGTTTTCTCTTACACATTTTGTATACAATGACTAATCAATCCTGATTTATGGAAATTTTAGTAGACTCAGAATAATAAAATATACATATTTCCATGAAACTCAGACATAGTATAGAAGAACTTCATATAAAAATGTAGAGGGAGCTGAGTCCACAAAATCTATATTAAGAAATCATTTATCATTTCCCTTGTTCTTCATTTTACACTGTATCTGCTCTGCTACAACTATATTATTATTCCAGGCTGCAGCTGTGTTCCTACATTCTTAATAGTATATCAACATTGGTTTGCATTTTCAGGCACTTACTTTTAGGTGATTAATTTCGGTGTCAAAAAACCAAACGGTGGTCTTCCAGATACCATTCTGATCAGATTAACTATGTCATTATCCACAGGTATGAAGTATTTCAATTCTATCCCATTGTTCAGTCTAGATAATTAAGTTGTCACTCCTTTACACAATTTATTACAATGCAGTTTGCAATTGTTTATTATACATAAAAACTTGTAATGGGCAGGTTCACATCAATTGCTTGAAACTTCATTAAGTGTATGACAAAATAAAATGAAAGATACATGACTAGGAAAAAGAATGGAAAGGAAAAAAAAAGAAAGCAATAATTTGTTTTTAACCCACAAGCGAGAGCTTACCACACCAGTATTTCTTCAGCTATGAATGAACCCAACAGCCTTGATAGAGTGCTGCTTCCTGAAGAGGTGAGGTGCCCTCCCTGATAGCACTTCCTGCTCACCCTCCATGCTTGAACACCCTGCTTGAATAGCCTATGCCACACTTTTTCTCATACCATGCCCTGTTTGCACACCCTGTTCACCACGCTCTTTAGTCCCCACGCTACCTGGCGGCTGTCTTTGTACATGCAGAGTGTGACTCTGCTCCTTCTGGTCCTGCTGTTGTGGTGTCAGAAAGCTGCTGCTATGAGGAGGGCGAATGGCCCAGAGGCTCCTCAATGAGGCAATTCCCTGCTTCAGTGCAGAATGCATCCACCCAGAGCCAACAACCTTGCAGAAAATATTAGCCAATTAAATACTAACCACCTTACTTTCTAAGATTATGTTAAAGAGGGTTGGGTTTTTTTGATTAGCTTTTGTTCAGTAATGTAAATCGTTATTTATTTCAAGAAAAGTTTCATACACATTTTATCATACTTAGGAATCCTCAGAAAATTACAGTTTCATAGTTTACTTTATATCCTATCAGAGAAGCATATTTGTTTACGTATTTTTTCCCTCTGTCTTCTGACATTATCAACCACAAAATGAGTATCATTCATTTACATCTCTTCAGAAGTTGATCTTCTTCCTATGTAATGCTCTCCAACACTCACACAAGCTTTTCAAGAGGAGAGAATGTCAAGGATGAAGTACTTGAAAACGTGTGACTTCAGTGACCTAAGTGGTCCACAACATCTGCTGAAACAATCATGCACATAAAAAATATACATCTGTGTACATTTGAAACAGTGCATGTGTATATATATATTACATATAAAAATAGATGGTATAAACAACCAAAAATTCTGCCATTTGGATGACCTCCAGATTTTCTAAAAGCTGTTAAATTAGTAAGGAATCATGAAAGTGAAAAGACATAGAAAACACATTAGAAAAGAGTGCAGTTTGAAAAGACAAAATGAGAAATGCCTCGAATGATAACAGTCACAACTAACATGGAACCAAACAAAGCAATGAACAAAGTTGGCATTAGAACACAGCAGAAGACAACGAGTGCTTAGTGCTACTATTTGTTCACAGAGAAGCAAACAGAAGGTACAGTGAGGAAAAAGTGGAAGTATTCAGTGCTTTCTCATTTCAGAAAAAAAAATCCACAGATTAATTGTGACAAAACTCCAAGGAAAATTAATTTAACATGGTAGGAAGCATAAGTAGTATTTGTAAAAAATATCTTTAAACGTGTATAGATCAGAAGAAAATAAATAAAATTCTCCTCCCAGAATACTTCAGGAACTAGCTAACACAACATTACAATCATTAGTCATTCTCTATAAGAAACTACTGAGCACAGGGAAAGTCACAAGGTATCTAAGAGGGCCAAACATAATATTTATCCTTAAAGAGGGAATAAAAGAAGAACCAGAATTCATAAATTACGATCTTAGTTTAACACATGGAAATAATCTGTACTGTTCTTCTATCAAACAGTTTGTAAGCTTCTGGCAGAAAATAAGATCTGAAACAACCAATGTGTCAGTAACAGTTTAATTTTCTCCTTCATCAAAACAGATACTCTGGTGGAGAAAGGGAAACAGTACATGATATATTGTTTGATTTTTTCAAATTGCTTATGAAGGTGGGCAGAAAATGAGAGAAATGCTGTTCAAACTAGAAGAAAATATTTATTTAAATTTTTCTCAATTATTAAATAAGTAAGCACGGGTAGTGCAAGGTAATAAAACTAGAATCTCATAAGGGGTTGTTTCAGAGGGTTCAGGTAAGGTAATAAAGATTATGCACGCTTAAGTTACCCCAAAGTAGAAGAACTCAAAAATAATACACTTTAACTGAGGATCAGAACTGAAAATGATCTTTGCAGATTGGAGCTACAGAAAAACTCAGTAGGAGACAATTCAGTCATGAAAAGTGTGAAGTATTATTCACAGGAAGAAAAAAGTCCAAGGCAAGATAGAGACAAATTTGTTACAGGCAGTCAAACAGTAGGAAAAGGATCTGTAGGTCAAAGCCAGTCTGTGTTAAGGCTATGTTATTGTTGTATAATTATTGTCAGAGAAGTTTTCAGTATAAAACTCAAGAAAATATTTCCCCTAGTTCTAGGAAAGCTTCATCTTCAATATTATATTCAATTTTGGAAACTAAGATGTTGCAGACAGACTGGTCAGTCCAAAGCAGCAAAAGAAATTTGAAAGATATGATCTGTGTTTTTCGCAGGATTTTTAATTTTAAAATGGATTGTGTAGTGAGCTTAATAACTGTCTTTTTTTGTGTTGTATATTACAAACAAGATTATGATCAAGCGTTCTCCATTTCCCTTGTGGCAAGGACAAAAAGAATAATCTCTCTTTGGTTAACAATAAAAAGATATGGCTGGATTAAAAATAAAAAATAAAAACAACTTTCTAATACTACGATAAGGAGTGAAATTGTCAAACTAGAGAGAATTTTGAAAACTGCCTTTCTTAAATATATTTAACAGTAGACTGAAGAATCTAAGAGTATAAGAAAGGTTGAAACAAGTTACTCAACAGCTCCAGCTATCCCAGATTCCTGACAGAGTGACAACATGATCAAGGAGGTGGTTTTTCTGTAGGGAGTTGGTTACTGTATTCAGATTCTCCTGAAGACTTGTAGGAAAGCAATTGTGAAGCAGTGGAAATAAATGTCTTCTGCAGAAATTGCATGGAACTTCCAGTAATTTCTAACTCAAATATTCATAAACAAAAGATTTTCCCCATGTTTAATTATTTTGGATAGGCTTTTCTTCTCTGGATTTTATTTGTGAACCTCTTTAATGCTTTTAGCTTATGTTCTATCTAGGGTGAATACATTTCATTTTAGGTGGACTACCTCCGAATGAACACTATAAGCTTGCCAGCTGGCCATTTCTTTTAATGCCACTTGGCAATTCCACTTAATGCCTCTCAGTTCTTCTCCTGAAAAAGGCAATGAACAGTGATTCAATATTCAGCATCTCAATGCAATTCTCACTCCTCTCTGATATCTCTCAGTTATCTCTTTTAGCCAGAGTCATTAAGTCACTAAGTCATTGGTGTTAGACAAATTTTTTGGGGGGATATTCTAAATCATACTGAACCTTCTCCTAAGGCAAAGGACTAGAGTAGGTGCTTGAATTTCTAGGAGCTGTTTTCAACATCATAATAAAAGGTGGTAATGTCATATATGTTGATTATCATTGATATTACATATACGTTCTCTTCTTTGCAGTACAAATAATCACTTAACTTGGATGTATATAAGCTCTTCACCGAGATGTGGTTAACAATACCAAAATATTATAGAACAGCAAAATAGCCTACATGGCAAATAAATGTCTGTGTTTGAAACAGAAGCATAAAATATACCTAGAACTTCAACGTTCTTTAAAATAACCCAATTTTTTGAACAACTTTAATGAGGTATGAACTTACTATAACATGGAAGAAATCAAATAGAATTTCAACAGGAATTACGTTTTTTATATATCTAAGTTCTTCCTCCCAATATTCCCATCAATATTTTTTGTAAGATTTTTTGAATGTGTAAAACTCAACTTCAAAAGAAGTTTCTATTTCACAAAAAAAAAAAGAAAGAAAAAAAAAGGAATTTTAAGAAGTCCATTAGATTTTCATCTACAAACTAAATAGAAGAAAAATATCAGTTCCACTTATGACAATAACGTATACAGTCTGCATTTCCTGCATTTGGATTTGCAGTAAGAATTATTACATATCTGAAGATCACAGATTCACAGAATCAGAGAATCACAGAAACACCAAGGTTGGAAAAGACCGACAAGATCATCCAGTCCAACCACGTTTCACGTTTCACCAATAGTTCTCACTAAACCATATCCCTCAACACAGAATTCCAAGATGTATGTTCCTAATTGCTTAACAAGATATATAACACTAGAACTTTCTTTGTCTCCATCTCCCATGTTCTTCTAAAGCTAAACTACATAATTTACACACAATGCAGTTGATGCATTCTGATGTATGTGGCCATTACACACTTTATTCAGTCAAATGAGTTGATTTTGAACAGGCTCCTGGCCATAGTACATTGATCATATTATTATCTTTGGGTAAGAAAATACTGATACATTAAGGCACAAAGCTGAGCAAAGAAAAGCCCGCTATTCAATTTGTCTAGGAAATAATTTGTTTTAGCTGAAAAAAATGTATGCATATGCAATAGCATTCCGGTAGTCTTAAAATACCCAATACATGACACGCTTTTCTTGGAAGAAAATGATGTCAACCATGCATCAGTTTCAGAATGTTCTTCACACGTTCTATGAATCCTGTTATTACAGAAAATGTAATATTCTCTTCTTAGAGGCCTTTGGTTTTAAAACATGGAGAGAGGTACAAAAGCAGAGCTCCACAATCAAAACTGGGCTGTAGAGGTTTGCACATGAGATTTGAAGTCTCATGATTACCTGTAGGCTAAGCTGTATTTAAAGAGAATACCAAAGTGTTTTGATCATCAGACTGAAAACTGGTGAGGTTAAGCTATCTTTGAAGATCAGTTTGCTTGTTCCTCCACAGGGAGGAAAAAAATGTAATGCAATAAACAGATTATAAAATAGCCACAAAACAAGTCTTTGGCTCTAAAAAATATAAACAACAAAATAAAGTTTAACAAATTAAAATAGTAGAAAGCTTCTTGTTTCTCAGTGTTTCTAGAAAAAAAAATCACAACTTCTCTCATTAACTCTTGATTATTTTTTCAATTTACTGCATGTTTGTTGCGGGTTAAGCAAGATCTACCTGTGCCCGTGACAGGGGGGCAGCTGGCCCGCAGGGCCTCTGGCCCAAAAAAAAGGGAAGGGGAAAAAGGAATGGGAAAAGAAAACAGCGACAGCGATCTAAGGAGGCACACTTATTTACTAAATGCTATATCAGAATACAGGATAGTATAATATAATACAATATAATTGTAATTAAGCAAAATAGGAGAGAGAGTGAGTCCCAAAAACCAAAAGGCCTACTGTAAGCTCTAGGCGAAACGGCTGGAATGCACCCCACGCTCCGAGGATCCAAGAGAGAGATTCTAACCCAGGAGTGAGATTACATACTGTCCTTGTCCCGTGACTTATCCCTGACCGTGATGTGCTCTGGGATACGTAGTCGTCTTCTGTGAGCTGAACATTCGGTGAATTATCCATACTTTACATGATGTCATGATGTGGAATACTGATAGCAAAATTACAAAAATATTAAACCATGACAATGTTTTATAATGTATATCTGACTGACATCATAAGGCTCACATACAGACTTTAAACTGTCATCGAAAGCCTGAATTAGTGTTTACCAGACCCACCCTTTTATACATTTCCTTTTGGTAACCTCTTACTAACCAGACTATTTAAAAAATACTTTAAAAGTATTCATGGCTAAATACCTCATATTCACTAGATGTTTAGTAACACCTATTTACTAGCATATCAAATGATAATAAAAGTTAATTTACAAGAACATGCAATAAGAATTATCTTTAAAGTCCTAGTAGGAAAATGTCTGTGATACTTCTAATTTCTTTCACTGCTTTCATTATTTAAATTGCACATTAATGTTTGTTTTTATTGGAAAACTATACTAAAGGAAACTGAGAATCAAATTTTAAACTATTTCTTTTCAGTTTTCACTCTCACTATTTCTGTTTTAAGAAATTCAGACTATCTTTGCCATTTATAGCTTCATCTAAGAGATTCTGCTCTCATTTGTTTTGTTTGAAACCTCAGCTTTGAAACAATGCAAATGAGATCAAAATGTGACCCAATGAAAATGGTTTGCCATCAAAGGATTCACACTTCAAGCTGTGTTATGTAGCTTTCCAAAAGTGACATCTGGCCTCTTGGCAGGTTCCTGCAGCAGCTGTGCTGGTGGCTCAGAAACTGCTGATGGGTCTGCCATATGCAGTACCTGCAGTTTGGCTGCTTCAGACTTGCTCCAATTCATTACCCTACTGAATAAAATTTGCTTTGAATTATCTTCTATCTGAAGGTACTGGCACACTATTCCTTTTTTTTTTTTTTTTTTCCCAATCAGATATTTGGTCGGAAAAGAAAGTCCCAAGTTCTGCTACATGAGCTGAGCTAGAGAAAGCAACTCTGTGATGTAAGAATATTCCTACACTGTCAGCAGCTGTTCAACAAACCTCACAAATCTGACCAACAGATTTGTATAACTCACCTAGTACTATAGACTTATAGAGCTTAGTTTGTTTCTCTGTTTCTCTGTATCTACTCTATCATTTCATGAAACTTTAGAAATTATTACTATTTCAGAAGTCTGAGAGGCGTAAGATGACAGAAAGAGCATTATGGTCCTTTACTAAAACAGTTTTTCTTCTCTGTCTGTACACCTCTACACAGAAACATTTAACAGTTTTATTGCATTACCAGCTAGAGATACCAACTTACAGTACAGTATCAATTGCGCTAACTTATGCATACTCATAGAAATAAATAATAACTGCAGCACCTGATTAGTATCTATGGTATATTAGTATTATTAGTATATTAGTATTAGTATATTAGTATTAGTATCTATGGTATATTAGGATTTTCTCCCCTCATTCTCCATTTTGAGAATTATATGCCATGTTCAGATTAGCACAGCAGACAAGCAGGAATTGACACACAACTGCCTGGCAAATATCCTCAAAATGAACAGTGTAAACAGTGAAGTAATCTTTCTTATCATTATGCTCTTGGAAGATTTTAAGCATTGTTACATACTTAGCAGTAAATGTATTAAACACAAAGCAGAGATAAAGACTACTTTAAAAAATGGTTTTAAATTCAGCTTGCACTTACATACACACTCTCCATAAATATCCCAAAGCAGAGCAGCTAAACACACAAAAGCCAGGAAATAGCAAAATTTAGATTCTGTGCAAAATGTTCTTCATTTCTGAATGGGGTTGACAGTACAGGCTGTAACAAGTAAGCGATGCAACAAATGGTAGGTTGTGTAATACACTGTAAGCCATGTAATTCTTCATCCGTTGTGATGAATGAAACGTGGTGGTTTGACTCTGTCCAGTTGCTAAGCTCCCACCCAGTCACTCACTCAATCTCCTCTAGAGGGATGGGCAGAGAACTGAAAGGCCAAAATTAAAAAAATCATGTGTTGAGATAAGTATGAACAGTTTAATAAGTGGAGGGAAAGGTAACCAGCCACCACCTCCCACCAGAAGATTTTTGCCCGGTCAGACCTTAAGCAATGGCTACTTCAGAAAGCTCCCTTTCCTGAAAGTTCTACTACTGTGCATGACATATGGTATGGGATATCACTTCAATCACTTCAAATCAATTTCTCCATCAGTGCTCCTTCCCAACTTCTTGCTCATTTTCAGACTACTTTCTGAGTGGTCTGGTGAGAAACAAGGAATGTCTTGATGCTGTGCAGACACTGCTCAGCAGTAGCTAAAGTATTGTTATCAACACTGTTCTGATCACAAATCTTAAACACCACACTGCATGAGGTGCTGTGAAGAAAGTTAACTCTGCATCAAATATATGGAGACAGAAAGAAGGGAACCTGCATAATAGATCTCTGTTTGAGGAGACTCCCAACTCTAGGAACGGATGCAAAGGCAGTAGAAAAACAATTTTCCTGCTCATATGGAAGGACAGATAATTGTTAGGAGAAGAAACTGAAAAGGGCTGCAAAGCAAAAGAAAGGTACAGGGTGGTGGGACTAAGAGAGACATCAAAAACAATGAAACACGAATTGGAAGGACACTTCTTCCAAAGAAGGGATACACGAGTATATTTTGGACTTCAGATCTCTTCAGGTAACTTCCAGCCTGAATTATCTGGTGATACTGTTTTTGCATAGAGTCTGCCAAATAATGAAGAACCATTGAAAGTTACTGTCTATATGGCAAAGCCAGACCAGCAAGATATCAGTGAGTTGGAAAGGAGAAAATTTTTTAAAACTTCTGTCATTTATCAGAAGTGTCATTTTTTCTTTAAAAGTTTTTGTTTGTTTATATTCCAGTCAAATGTATCATTAGAGACTGAACAGCATTTCAGTCATTTCAAGAAATTACGTATAGATGCAGAGAGAGATTACGGAGAGATGCAGATGGACAACTGAATGTCAGTGAGTTCTCCTTCATTCTAACAGAGATATAATGACATATTTTTCATGCTCACACATTCATTAGAGTTACCTACAGGGGACTTGTGTCCTCCCTTTTGCTACTGAGATTGTGCAAAGGAATTATTAACAGTAAAATATTCCTTTAGGAAACAGCTATGAGATTCCCTAAACCAGGAGTATACTAATAAGAGAGAGCATACAGTTCTTCTAAAATTGAGTGAAAGGAAGAACTTTTTTTGTAGTTTCTCTGCTTCCACAACCACATATTACACTTTTCTTTTCTTTTCTTTTCTTTTCTTTTCTTTTCTTTTCTTTTCTTTTCTTTTCTTTTCTTTTCTTTTCTTTTCTTTTCTTTTCTTTTCTTTTCTTTTCTTTTCTTTTCTTTTCTTTTCTTTTCTTTTCTTTTCTTTTCTTTTCTTTTCTTTTCTTTTCTTTTCTTTTCTTTTCTTTTCTTTTCTTTTCTTTTCTTTTCTTTTCTTTTCTTTTCTTTTCTTTTCTTTTCTTTTCTTTTCTTTTCTTTTCTTTTCTTTTCTTTTCTTT
>JAPSGF010000043.1:302336-380352 GCA_035772895.1 Perdix hodgsoniae
AATAATAATAATAATATTGTTCAAGTCAGAGTGTTTTACATGGAAAACTATGCCCTTAAACTAAAGATGCAAGTTGAATCTAGATGAAAAACAACTGCCAAGTAGGTAACTAAAGAAATGGAGAGTATATAAAGCAGTTAATCATCTTAAAAAAAAAAGAAGGGGGGGGGGGGGGGGGGGGGGGGGAAAGGGGGAGAATCAAAATCTGCAGTCCATCTAGAAACTAAAATAAGTTCAAGCTGTTGATGGCAATATGTAGAATCAAAAAATAGTAAAAATGCTACAGATCTTCCCTGAATTCACATCACAAAAATAATGCCTGATAAGTTTGGAGCAAGGAGGTACCTATATAAAACAGAATAAGACATAGAACCAGAGGATTTGGAAGGGACCTCTGGAGATCAAGTCCAAAGTAGTAACTGAAAAGCAAAAATAACATTTAATGCCTGAGGGATATTAGACATCACCTAGACATTTTTATTTGGAGGATTAATTTTCTCAAAAGAAAAATGGAATGAGAATGCATTCATCCCAGAGCAGGCAATAAGAATGGAGAAAGTGAGAAAAGATAGCAATGGACAGCTCTGTAGAAGGGATTTCATTCTGTAAGCAAGTTTGATGTCAGTAAATGAATTCAATGTATATATAATACTTATGTCCACTTTTCTCTGTCTCCTTATGACTGTTTTAGAGAATCACGTTTAAGTGGCCAGCAAAAATTTTTTTCACTGCATTCACTGTGTAGTGTCAAGTGACTGTAGACATCAACACAAGCCTTTACATGGCAGAAGCAAGCAGTGGGGTGTGAAAAGCAGCATATCAGCAGCTGCTATGTAATGAGATGATCCCAAGAGTATCCACTTCCCAGCACTGTAAATAAAGCAATTTGCATGTTGTTCAATTAATATGCCATTTCTTATTTATGCTCGCAGTCTTTACATATTTTACATCCATGACTGATGATATAGATACAACAGCACAATAAACATATTAGAAATACCAGATGTGTGGGTAGATTAAATTAGATTATCATTGCTGCCATCGCCATCAAAGATCAAGCAGAGATGGATCAAACAATAAATCCACTTCCAATTAATTAGCACATCCTCACTCATCTATAGTTTATTGGGAGGTACTGCCACAATTTAATGTTATTAAGATTAAACACTAAGTTGAAACACTCTGAGTGCAGGCTTTATCTGCTCTTCTTTTCGTCAGCCAGAGAACATTTGTACTTTTTTTGTCCCCAGATAGTCTGTGCCTGAGTAAAAGTCCATCAAACTCCTGATCTGTGTCAGTGATGGCTTGCATCAACACAAGACCAAAACAAAAAAAAAAATCAACCCATCCTTCTCTCCTGTCCCCCTTCAAAAAAAAAAAAATCTCCCAGAAACAATCAACACACATCAAGCAAACAAACAAGCTCTACCTTCTTCTAAGAAACTTAGAGATATGAAAGACTTCTCTTGGCTCACTAGAAGAAAGATGTCAAAATTTAAATCAAGCAGTCTTCCTAATGGAGATAATGACTTCAGCTTTGCTGGGTTGTATGTTTGTATGCTTCTGGGTCCTAGTAAGAAGGCAGTAATTTCAATATTTCTGCCTCTTGTTATAAAGTAGCTGCCTTCTGCTAACTTCCTGCAGGACCACTAACTAGATCAAAGAAGTGGATGCAGAGCTGCGTACAAAAACCTTAATATAATTACACAAGGTTCTAGCACAGGGGTATGTCATGCTTAAAATCTAAATCTCAAAAAATATTACAAAAGTTGGAAATAACATGCAATCATTTCTCAGGTTATGTCATAATTTTCCCCCATGCAGCCCTATTTTGTAGCTCTATAATTGTTGATACAAGATAGAAATAGAGATTTCTTTAATGAATTTTTTTGTGTGTTTCCTCTAATGCTTTGATCTTTTCTTCCATGATTTCTTCTCTACTGCATCTTCCTGTTAGAAGCTTGTCAATGTGTCTCACTCATTTCATTCTTACATTTTCTATGATGTGCTAAGATCTTATGTATGTTTAATAAATGGGTTACCTGAGAGTGAGATATCTCACCAGAAGAAAAGGAAGAGAATTTTCATATCAGGCAGAAGTTTATTTCTGTCCGTCTCTATGGCTACAAATATACACCTTGTATTTTCTATTAGTACATCTAGGTAATGTACTTGCTTCATACAAAATGATGCATTTAATTTATCTCAAATATTCTAAGAAACTTTCCAATTTTAACCCTTATAAATTGTTCATATATAGATCAGAACTGCTTGCCTCTTCCTCAGACTCTCATGTGATCTGTTTTTATGTTTTTATGCTAGAAAATGTAGATTTGATACTCTGAATAATGAGCATATGGCAAGTGAGAAATTTAATGCTAGATGCAGTGGACTCAATCAGTACATCAGCTGCATGCTATTCAACTGATTAAGCAGGAGCAGCATCCATCTCTCTAAAAATCAGTAGAGAGAACAATGTGTAGACAAAGAGCAACATGATACCTTGTGAAATGTACAGGGAACCACCAAAAGAAAAAGAATAATACTTTTAATATTTTTGGAAAGGACTTTCTGTTGTATCTTTAGAGTACTGAAGGTGTTGAAATTCTGATAACGAAATAGGTCTTACAGGTTTTCTAGGGAAGGTGTAATACCGAAACATCTTCAATATTTTGAAGATTTGATTCCATCAGCAAAGCCAGCAAGAGAACTCTACAGTGAAATTGCTCCAGGTAACTTTTCCACTGTGCACACATCTGTTCATGGGTTTAAAAAGATAGATTCATGTGTTAAAGTTACTACAAGTGAAAACTAATAAAATAAATATCAACATCAACAAAGAAAGGTAAGTTCCTGTTGTTATTACACAAAAGGTTATTTATACTTACTGAATTCAGATACTTCTTCAGCTGTTCAGCATAATATTCCTTCATTTTGCTAGATACAGAAACCGAAGGCTGTTGAATGAAGAGATACAAAGCTCCTTACTACTATTGAAAGGAAAAAAAAAAAGGCAGTTTCATCTACACACTGCACTGATGGTGCTAGCTTAATCCAGGTTACATGCTTATTTCCATAGCTAGACGTCTGAATGTAAAAAATTTGATGTAACTCATCAGATTTTTCTCCCTGAGAAATCCAAATTTCCAGAAGGTTGGAAGAAAGCTGAGGTAAAAAAAGTAACAAAACCAACACAGATTCCATCCATTCCTCATTCTAACCACAGCAACTCGTAAATGTTGCAATACTGCTGGTATTTGAGTTATGGTATAAGAGAATCAAGATTTTAAAAATATGAATATTCATTAGAAGATTAGAACCACATACATAAGCTTTGGAGGCTTACTATAACTTCATTGCTGAATAAAATAAAAACGGCAGCATCATGACAATCCGTATTTTCACTCAACACAATAAAATTATAGCTTTTCAGTGTCTGTGCTTTTCCAAGGTAATGATTTTTTTCTTGTTTGTTTTGTTTGTTTTTGTTTTGTTTTTTTGTTTTTTTTTTTAAGACAAATACATGATTCTATCACAGCGAGGTCACTCTTTCTCACTTCTTTTTTGCAGATAGTATCTTTTCCTTTGCCAGAAGCATGCAATAAATAGAAGAAAAACAATGCACTAAATTTGTTTATCTTTCTTCATCTCATTGTTCCAAAAATAAAAAAGAATGGAATAGTATGAGATGAAGAATTCTTTCTTTTATTCAATAATTCAGCCTCTCCTACAGACAACTCCTTTTCTCCACAATTATAAACACATCTATGAAATTTTTAATAGATTTCATAACGATGATAATTTCAATAACAAGTATAGTGATGAAAAAGAGGACATGCCCTACTAATTGTTAATTCGGCACAGAAAAATGCAGTCATAGATAAGAAACCAAACTTTGTTCTATCCACAACAGCACACTACATAGCTGTCCATTAAATAAATAAACAACTTCTCTAATGAATAAGTACAGAAGTAAACTCAACTCCAAAAATGTTTTGCTGAGGATATTAGAAAATACTATATGCTTCATAAAGATTGTTCAGTTAACTTAGTGTCTCCTTAAACTCCTACTTTTTGAGTAAATCCATAAGCAAGATGATTAAGGCTGGGCTTCGGACAATAGGTTTTTCTGGGAATATAATCTACTAATTCTAAACATAAAATGATGAGAGCAATAGGTCTAATTACATTTATTTTGAACACCATACATTGGATGCTAGAACAGTGCTGAAGTCTTAATTCAACAATCTGTCATGAGCTTTAGTGAGTTTCGGTGTGTGGGGATTATATTGCTTGCTATATTGCATTTCCTGAATTGTAGGGAGTGCTACATAAATGTCTTTAGTTGTACCTCTCTCATTCCCATTTCATACTGGATTTATACACTTTTGTCTTCCAAAAAAACTTTGTAGTTAAACATTCCTGCCCTTATTTATTAGTTGCAGTTCAGAAAGTTCCAAAATATTTGAAATTCTTGTATTTTCTTTCAAGATAAACACTTGAATTATCTACAACATCACAATAAAAGTGTAAAGTTAATATACCAGAGCATTTTTACAGTGCTTTGTGTCCAGCTCCTAGCGATTACTCACTGGTTAAATTCAGTAGGTAAACAAAGGCTGTTCTGCATGAATAATGGCATTGAGCCCAGCCCGTAATTTTGCTATCCTGACTCCCAGTGCAAATAAATGATCACAGAACATAATTAGATGTGTCAAGATCAGGCTTTTAATGTTTGTAAAGCTCTTTGTAGATAGCTGTTTGCCATTGACTGTGTTTTACTGATTGAAAGAGTACTATTAAAGTACAACTACTGATTGAAAACAGTTTGAGTGTTATTGCTCCTGGTCAAATAGTGCCATAATGCTCAGAAAAGAAATATCTAATGTATTTCACATATTAGTCTGGAAATACTATAATTTCTGTAAACTTAATTCACTTTCACTAGTTAAGTGTGGACTTCTCCCATCTCAGTATGACAGAATTTTTACAGCATTTAAAATACAGTTCTGTTCCAGGTCCTCATGTAAAGAACTTCTTCAAGTTGGAACTCTCTCCAATACTTTATAAACATATTCCTTTCATCCTCCCACTACCCCAGCTGTTTCATCTGAAAGTAGAAGCCCATGATTCCCAGCAACAGTACTTGGATGACAAGCTGACTTAACTGCTTTTTACCACAAAAATTGAAGGGACTTTTAGTCATTCTTCTACTTTTTTTCTTCTTGTTCTTATTTTATGAAAGTGATACGTGTCAGATGTCCTCAAAAGTTAATCTAAAGATACAAAGAAGAAGAGAAAGAGAGAAGAGGAAGAGGAAGAAGGAAGAGAAGGGAGATGAAGTGTAATGCAGAGCTGAATAAGTTCATGGAGGTTTCTTATACTTTCCAGAGCTGATTTCACTGAGTTGACGGGACGGGGTCAATGGGTAATATAGGAGTTGCAAACAGGTAAGGCTTGTGAGAGGAAAGATATGTAGCCTTCCCTCCTGCATGGCAGAGTGATCAGGTTGTTTTGTCTATTCATGAAAACACAGCTTTTGATTTCCATGAATTTTTCTCTCACCAGCCACCATCTTCTTCCTGAGAATGGGGGAAATACTTAAATATCTTTGTAATAGCCGACATATTCAGCCAGATATTAAACTGCATGAAAGAATGCTTATTCTAGCTTTCTGAGCGTGATAAAATAAGTATATAGTCTTTCATAGAAAAATTAATGTATCTATTATTCTACACCAATTTAATCACTTTTCGTGCAACTTTTGTGCATCTAAGAGAAAAAAAAAAGAAAAAAAAATCCCTTTTCAATGTAATTTTTTTTTTAATTCTGTAAGTCATTAAAGTCAGTGAGAAGACCAAATCAAACACATCTCCATTTGGAAGTCTAGGCATCAGATATGTCATGACAATTGAGTGTTTCTCTTTATTCAAGAGGAAGAAGTGTCTTCAGACTATGACTTTTTCTCCATCACTGGGGAAAAAATGGTCTCTGGAAAAGTTCATCTCTTCTCAATCAAAATATCCACCTATATTCTACAATCAGGTAAAAAGTCTAGTTTTTATAAGGACTGAGCTTATTATATTTGACTTTTCCAGCTTCTTCCTGTCAAGGTCTTGGATTTTCTTTGTGACATTCAGTTGGCTTAAATACATTCAGAAATTTGGCATCAGCTAGAATTCATAAGAGGAAAACTGACAGTTCTCCAAATTTCCAGACTTTCACATTCTCCCTAACTGCTATAAGCTTTAGATCTGGCCAGAGAAATAAGACATATTATGAGAAAATAAGAATGAATCTCTTAAGCTCATTTTTTGTTATTTTGATTATTTTCCTTCTCTTGGAAGGCCTTACATACTCTTGGCTTTACATACTGTGATAAATATACATATATACATATATACATTTGTATACATATATACAAATATACATATATAAATTTTCTGTACCAGGGTGGAGGCCAGTCACAAGTGGTGTCCCTCAGGGGTCAGTCTTGGGACCGGTGCTCTTCAACATCTTCATCAGTGACATAGATGATGACACTGAGTGCACTCTCAGCAAGTTTGTGGATGACACCAACCTGAGCAGTGCAGTCAATACATTGGAAAGAAGGGAAGCAATCCAGAGGAACCTGGACAGGCTGGAGAAGTGGGACCATGAAAACCTAATGAGGTTCAATAAGGTCAAGTGCAGGATGCTGCTCTTAGGTCAGGGCAATCCCAGGTATTTATACAAACTGGGGAAGATCTGAGAACCCTGGGAAGAAAGACTTAGGGGTCCTGGTGGATGAGAAGCTGGACATGAGCCAGCAGTATGTGCTTGCAGCCTGGAAGGCCAACTGTGTTCTGGGCTGCATTAAAAAAGGAGTGGCCAGCAGGGAGAGGGAGGTGATTGTCCCCCTCTACTCAGCTCTTTTGAGGCCCCATCTGCAGTACTGCATCCAGGCCTGGGGCCCCCAGTACGGGAAGGATGTGGAGCTATTGTGTCCAGAGGAGGGCCACTAAGATGATCAGAGGGCTGGAGCACCTCTCCTGTAAGGAGAAAGGTTGAGGGAACTGGGCTTGTTTAGCTTGGAGAAGACTCCAGGAAGACCTCATTTCAGCCTTCCAGTATTTGAATGGAGCATTTAAACAGGAAGGGGAGTGGCTGTTTATGAGAGTGGATAGTGATAGGACAAGGGGGAATGGTTTTAAACTGAGACAGGGGTGGTTTAGTTAGATACTAGGAGGAAGTTTTTCACTCAGAGAGTGGTGACACACTGGAACAGGTTGCCCAAGGAGGTTGTGGATGCCCCATCCCTGGAGGCATTCAAGGCCAGGCTGGATGTGGCTCTGGGCAGCCTGGTCTTGTGGTTGGCAACCCTGCCCACAGCAGGGGGGTTGAAACCAGACGATTATTGTGGTCCTTTTCAACCCAGGCGATTCTATGATTCTGTGATACATTTTGATACCCAAATGTCTTCAGTATGTGCATGTTCTTCCAGTTTTAAGAACTGTATGGCAAAGTGGCTGTTAACATTAAAGATTATATCATAAATGTTAAATGCTGCTCTGTATCAATTCATAATAATCAAAAGTTGAAAAATAATTTAAATAATATTGACAAAATTTTTAGCTGAATTGTGGGCTAGAGGACATATTTGAAGAATACGAGATGCTGGCAAACACAATGGAAATCTGGCATTTCGCAGTGATTACAGATTGAACCAAAGCCTTTTAACATGCAGTATAGCATAATTAACATTGTGCAGCAATGGAAACAAATATTACTGAAACATTATGAGGTTTATGAAGTATTTGAAAGTCATCTACACATGGATTCTCAGCTCTCTTTTACTGTTTGTGTAAAAATAACTAACTAATCAAATGTACTGATACACAAAACCAATAGCTGGCATTTTTGTGTACCAATTAGAAGGATATAATTATAAATCTAGATTGAAAAATTAAGCTCTTGGCTTGGTCATTGACATTTTATGATATGTTGTTTGGTTTGCTTCAGGAAGTGTACAGTACAATGTTGATGTGAAATACTATTGTACCAGTGAGGTATTCTACTGACTGACGGTAGCATGCACAGTCATGGAGAGCTCTTCAAGTCAATGCCTCCTCTGGGAATTAAAATGGCCATAGTGATAATGACTATATTTTTTCAAATCTCCACTTGGCTAAACAATTATGTATTTCCTTTTCACGCACATTCATTATGACTGAGATTTTTCCTGTTTCTGGAGCAGGCAACCCTAACATTCCTTTTCTTACACTAACAAACAGTAGTCAAAGCCATGATCTGACAGGCACTGTGGTGTTTAAAACTCAGGAGAGCTGAGACTGATTCTGAGAAGGTTCGAGTTTCCCCCACACTGCAGTCCAGAGTATTAAGATCAAGCCAAGAAATATAAAAAATACCAAAGTTAGAAAAAAAACTTTTTAAATATCCCTGATTTCTCTCTTGTTGCAACAGTGGCAGTTTCCTAATACATTTTTTTATAGAGTAAATTTTTCTCATTTTCAAAGTTTTGTGGAAGGTGGCTGCTATCATAGGACTTTTGCAAACTCATTTACTGATCTTCTGGACAACTAATGCTGTAACACTACAAATAAACAAGAACAATAAATAAGCCTCTTCAAAAAAGGATTATCTTTGAAATGCATCTAAACTGCACAGTGTTGAGTAGTGTTGAAACACCCCAGAGTTTTTGGCAATAGGAACAGCTCCAGACAGATTTATTTGTGGAAAAGAGAACACTTTGAAACACAGAATCACAGAATCACCCGGGCTGGGAGGGACCTCAAGGATCATACAGTTCCAGCCCCCCTGCCTGGCAGGGCCACCAAACATACACATTTAGATCAGGTTGCCCAGGACCCCGTCCAACCTGGCCTTGAACACCTCCAAGGACGGGGCATCCACAACCTCCCTGGGCAGCCTGTTCCAGGGCCTAACCACTCTCCTTGTAAAGAACTTCCCCCTAACATCCAACCTAAATCTTCCCTCCTTCAACTTGGATCCATTTCCCCTAGTCCTGCTATTGTCAGCCCTTTTGAAGAGTTTACACCCCTCCTGGGTGTAGATTCCCTTCAGGTATTGAAAGGCTGCAATGAGGTCACCCCGCAGCCTTCTCTTCTCCAGGCTGAACAAACCCAACTCCCTCAGCCTGTCCTCATAGGGGAGGTGCTCCAGTCCCCTGATCATCATAGTCGCCCTTCTCTGGACCCTTTCCAAAATCTCTATGTCTTTCTTATACTGAGGGCTCCACACCTGAACACAGTACTCCAGATGGGGCCTCACAAGAGCCGAGTGGAGAGGGACAATCACCTCCCTATCCCTGCTGACCACCCCTCTCCTGATGGAGCCCAGGATCCCATTTGCCTTTCGAGCTGCCAGAGCGCACTGCTGGCTCATGTTAAGTCTCTCATCCACCAGGACCCCCAGGTCCTTCTCTGCCGAGCTGCTCTCAATGACCACTCCTCCCAGTCTGTACAGGTGCCTGGGGTTCTTCCGGCCCAAATGCAAAACCTTGCACTTTGCCGTGTTGAACCTCATTAGGTTCACCCGAGCCCAGCTTTCCAGCCTGTCGAGGTCCCTCTGAATGGCATCCCTTCCTTCCACCGTATCAACCGCACCACTCAGCTTAGTGTCGTCAGCAAACTTGCTGAGGGTGCACTCAATTCCCTCATCGATGTCATTAATAAAGATGTTAAAGAGCACCGGTCCCAAGACAGACCCTTGGGGGACACCACTCGTTACCGGCCTCCACCTGGACATAGAGCCATTGACCACCACCCTCTGTCTGCAGCCTTTCAACCAATTGCTTATCCATCGGATCGTCCACCCATCAAATCCACTTCCCTTCAATTTGGAGATGAGGATGTGATGGGGGACCATGTCAAAGGCCTTGCTCAGGTCCAGGTAAATGACATCGGTCGCCTTCCCTTCATCCACCAATGCCGTCACTCCATCGTAGAAGGCCACGAGATTAGTTAGGAATGACCTTCCTTTGGTGAAGCCATGCTGGCTGTCTCGGATCACATGCTCATTCTTTATGTGATCGAGCATGTTGTCCAGGAGGATCTGTTCCATGATCTTCCCAGGCACGGAGGTGAGACTCACCGGCCTGTAGTTCCCCGGGTCCTCCCTGCTCCCCTTCTTGTATATGGGAGTGACGTGACCCTTCCTCCAGTCATCCGGGACCTCACCTGACAGCCACGACTTCTCAAATATAATGGAGAGCGGCTCAGCAACCACCTCAGCCAGCTCCTTCAGGACCCTGGGATGTATGCCATCCGGCCCCATAGACTTGTATTCATTCAGTCTAAGGAGGCACTCTCGGACTTGGTCTGCCTTTACAGTGGGGAAGGATTTACCTCCTTGGTCCCCACATAGAGGTTTGGGGATGCAGGGCTCAGAGACGTGAAAAAGACTAGAATCCTGGCCACCGGTGAAGACCGAGGTGAAGAATTCATTCAGCACCTCAGCTTTCTCTTCATCTGTTGAAGCCAGTTCTCCTTTTAAATTTACCAAAGTAAGTATGCCCGTTTTGGCCTGCCTCTTCTGGCCAATGTACCTGTAGAAAGTTTTCTTATTGTTTTTCACATCCCTTGCCAAGTTCAGTTCTGCCTGTGCCTTGGCTTCCCTGATCCTACGTCTGCAGGTCCGGACGGCATCCCTGTACTCTTCCCAGGTGACACAGCCTTGTTTCCAGAGCTTGTACACCCCTTTCTTCGCCCTCAGTTCTCTCAGCAGGTCCTTGCTGAGCCATGCCGGTTTCCTACCTCGCCTGCCCACTTTCTTATTCAGAGGAATGGAGACCTCTTGTGCTTCCAGGAGGGCATCCTTGAAGAGCAGCCAGCTCTCCTCAACATCTTTGTCTTTGAGGGCAGCACGCCAGGGGATCTTGGCCAGCAATCCATTGCGTAGCTTGAAGTCTGCTCTTCTAAAGTTCAGTGTCCTGATCCTGCTCTTAGCCAGGCCCACATCTCTTGAGATCACAAACTCAACAAGGGCATGGTCGCTGGAGCCCAGGCAGCCTCCAACCTTGACGCCTTTGATGATCTCCTCAGCGTTGGTGAGCAGCAGGTCCAGCAACGCTTCACCTCTGGTCGGTCTGTCCAATACCTGAACCAGAAAGCTATCATCAATGGATTCCAAGAGCCTTCTGGAGCTCTTGCAGCTCGCCATGTGGTTTTCCCAGCAGATGTCCGGATGGTTGAAGTCCCCCACCAGGACAAGAGCCCGTGAGCCAGACATCTCATGCATCTGGAGCAAGAAAGCTTCGTCAACAGCCTCCCCTTGATCTGGTGGTCTGTAGTATACCCCTAACACCAGCTGGCCTATATTAGTCCCATCTCCAATCCTAACCCACAGACTCTCAACCTGTTCCTGACTGTTTCTCATAGGGAGCTCCTCACAGTTTATCCAATCTTTGACATAGAGAGCAACTCCTCCACCCCTCCTACCTCGCCTATCTCTCCTAAAGAGTCTGTAGCCGTCGATGGCAGTATCCCAATTGTGGGAGTCGTCCCACCATGTTTCTGTGATAGCAACAAGGTCATAACTTTCCGAGTGCATCACAGTTTCCAATTTCTCCTGCTTGTTTCTCAGGCTGCGTGCATTGGTATAAAAGCACTTCAGCTGGGCTATCCGTCTCACCACCTTTATAAGGGATCTAGGATCCCCTAGAACAGCAGCATCCCCAGCATCCCCCTGCCATACTCCTTCCCTATGCACTCTGTCGTCATTGCCCATGGAGTTTGGTACAAGCCCTTGAATGACCCTTTTAACCACAGTAGGCCTTGTTATGACCCCTTCCCCCTTCATTTCTAGTTTAAAGACCTGTCAATGAGTCCCGCTAATTCTTCAGCTAAAACCCTCTTACCCCTCGGGGACAGGCTGCTTGCATCAGCAGCCATCATGCCAGGTGCAGTGTAAATTGCCCCATGGTCAAAAAAGATGAAATTCTTGCGTCTGCACCAGCTCTTAAGCCATCACAGAAAAATTTTAATGCTTAAGTTGTCTTTAATGAGAGAGTTCAGGTGTCTCCATGAAGTATTATGTGATGTTGACAGAGCAGTATTGAAGGTCTCATATTTTGGATGCATATCAGGATCTTGATATATATGTGTATGAGAATATTACAGTATCTACTTATGAATGTATTGTGAATAGGCAGTTTATTAAATTTTTACAAACCTAAAAATTCAGTGAGGGACTCTGTAAACAGTGTATTACTTTTGAAAATATTTTATGACTTTAAGGGACACAAACCAATGCCATTCATATTTGCTATGTCTTCTTTATTGTGACTGCAGTTCCTTTTCTTTCAGAATTTTACTGGAATAGGAGTTACTGTGCACAGAATATATCAGTGGAATATCAGTGGTTCAGTGGAATCAGTGGCTCAGGTCCACAGAATAAGTTTTTACTTTCTTTACTTTCCTGAAGCTTAATTTTCTGAAACAATCCACTTTCTTGTAGATGATGATTTTATGGTTATTTGTACTGGAAGAAGAGGAGAAAAACTATTTAAAAATAAATCTAGAAGGACATTTCTAGATAGGAAAAGGATTTTGGCATTAAGTTTTAATCCAAAATCTATGAAGTTGGCAAAGATCTTTTTAATTATTCCCGTAGTTATTGATTCAAGCCTAGGATGAACAATTTTAAAAATGACAAATTGATCTAAATACAAAAACAAAAGCTAATTATTCTAGCCATGTAATGTTAACACTGTTTCTTGCAGTCATGTGTCTACCTGTAACATTAGTGTGAAATATAATTAAAATAGAGCTTTGATCGGTAAAGAAAAACATAAAAATTAGCTTACTACTTATTCAACTACTTACTAAAAATATCAGAGAAAGGTTTTTAGACAATTCATCACTAGAAAATTGGCTGTCAGTGAATACAATAATTTCTTTCAACAAGAACAATGTAGTTATTAAAAAGTGTAAATTGCTTCTACATCAAATAATTTTATCCATGTTGGTTTGATAATACTGATCTTTCATGGGTACTTTTCTAACAATTACAAAATTATCTTTATATAATATTTTCAAGTCTAAAAATGTTTTTAAAAGAAATATTTTAAAATTGGTTTTTAAGTGAAAACATATTTTATAGTAGATAGTATTTGCTGTATGAAGTAAACTCACAAATTGCATTGTTTGTGGTTCATGACTTCCAATTGCACAACCTTTATTTCATTTCTCAGAATCTACATCAAAGTAATTAACATGACCTCTATAAACTGATAAAATGAATCCTAAGATGAAAACAAGAATCTTCCTCAGAAGGGAATAAGATGCAAAATGATAGAAATTCCTTTTTCATATTTTCACCCAGCCGCATGGGATAGGAGAAGCAGAAACTAGCACAGGTGAAGCTAACTTAACAGGAGTGGAAGATGGCTTCCAATAATAGGCAAAAGTAGCTGGAACAGCAGAGGTGATCCAAGCTCATCTGGGACACTTTGCTCCCTTCACAGCTGTCTCCCACAAACAAAAGCACTAGCTTGCTGTTGGTAACTGAATCTCTAGAAGTTAGTTTCCTTCTACTGTTGTCTTACCTAGTACCACTTCCTCCTTCACCTCCTTGGCTACTCTTCCTTCCTTGAGATGGACTATATCTCACTCCCTACAACTTGCGTAATTAGTAAGATAATTCATTCTTTTCCAAGAGATAAAATTACTTCTCAACTTCAGGCACAGTGTTGCCACATATCTCTTTGTCAAGAAAAAATAAACTACAGCTGCAATTAAATACTAAGACTGAATGTGTTTGTCACCTGGGCCTCATTCTGTCCTGTACGCTCTGATCTGTAGCTGTGTATTGACCTGGGAAATGTAGAGTTTACATTTCTAATGTAACTGGAGATTCTTGTGTAACTGGTGATAGGACTAGAGGGAACGGCTTCAAGCTGCACCAGGGGAGATTTAGGCTGGATGTTAGGAAATACTACTTTTCTGAAAGAAAGAGTAGTCAGGCACTGAAATGGCTGCCCAGGGAGGTGGTGGAGTCACTTACCCTGCAGGTGCTCGAGGAACGTTTGGATCTTGTGTAGAGGAATATGGTTTAGTGAGAATTATTGTTGAAGCATGGATGGTTGGACTGGATGATCTGGTAGGTCTTTTCCAACCTTGGTGTTTCTGTGATTCCATGATTCTATGATTCTGTGAGTTTATATACACATTATTTACAGATATGTGTCTGTACACATCCTTGAGGTCCCTTCCAACCTGAGTAATTCTATGATTCCGTGATTCTATGATTCACATGAGGTATATAGATCTGTCTGGGATGATGCCAAGCTTGCTCAATCCATGGGCATCACTGTTTTGGGGGGAATTTCACTCTTTCTTGTGCATACTCTGCTAAAAATATCAGTTATAATTCTGCACAGTATCTATTTCTAAAATAAATCTGCACATCTCTGAGTTTCCTTGCTATTTCTGCTCTTCTGAGTGAAACTCCTTGTTCTGAATCACCTAAGATAAGGATCAGTTTTTCTTCAACATATTCTCTTCCATCTTTTGGCTTCTTTCTTTATGTGCTGAACTTTAACTTTTTAGTATTTTGTTTATGTGCTTATTGACCAGCACAACAGGTAAGGTTTATAAGCACTAGCAGAAATGAAAGTATAAGAAATATTCTCCAATTCTGGACAGAAAACTTTAAGTTCTATATGATTCACATCCATTTAGAGTTGGATGTCTAATTTCCTTAGGCACATCCATAAACCCTTCTTTTACAGTATTTCTGCACCAAGGCATAAAAGGAAGTTGCCTGGCAAGCAACTAAATGCATACCCTGAGCAGCTTATTGATAAGAAGCTGCTAATGAAAAAAGTACAAGTGATACAAAATGGTTATGTAAAACACTTAGCAGTTCGTCAGATATTCAAACTAAAGCATATTGTTTGTGTTAAATGCCACACCACTAATAGCTTTAAGTTCCAAGCTCATTTCACCTTACGAGATTTACTGGCAATATTCCTGGTTTTGTTTCAAGTTACTGGACTTTTGACAAAGGTTTTTAAAAAAAAGAAAAATGAAGTAAAAATTAGGAGGCAACCTGATAGGGCTTGGTGGTCTAGATTCATTAGGGACTTTGCGAAGGACTGGATTCTGATGCTACTTCCTTAGAGTTGATAAGTAGTTTCCTCTTCAGAGAAGAATTTATGTGATGGCTGATAGTTCTAACGGAAATATGCTCAAGCCTCTTAGTGCTTGTGTTGACTACTTCCCATTAGCATTCATTCAGACTCTGTCGTATTAATTTATTGATGATTTTTGAAGCTCTATAACTTAAAATCTTGTATTTATGTTATCAAAGTGTTTTATACTGAGGAAATCTCTTTGCTTTTACTGAACATATGTATGTGATGAATAACTTTATCCTTTTGGAGACAAAAGGATGGAATCCCTCCTTCTGTAAATGTTACTGGCCTAGTAAACCCTAGTGAACCTAGTGAAACCCTAGTGAATAACATACTAAACTTAAATGAAAGAAGCAAACATATTCTGCTTCAGGGGAGAATGACCAATGTGTGTTTAAAAATCTACAATTATAGAGTAGAAATATTTTTCTTTACTTCCTATTCTTTTTCATGGTCCAGCCCAAAGCTTTGCAAAGGCTGGAATCATAATTTGATTTTGTTTCAAAGCTTATGACTAGTGAGTGTCACTACTCAATAGCAAAGTACCAAACTGAGACTTTTGCTTGTAGCATTGCTATTCTACAAGGTTGGACTCAAACCAGGTTCAGCTGCAGTCAACACCAGTACCATGAGTAGCATTGTAAGAATTTTTCTGCATCGTTGCCTTGAGCTATATGATAGACACTGGACAGAGATTATATTGCCATTTTACTACTTTGCACATCCAAATTACATTTTTAAAAATGTGAGAAGAGGGACTGGATTAACTAGTCAGATGCATGCAGCTTGAATCTTTCAGACAGTTGCCTATTCTGTCCCTCTACACTACTAGATGACTTAAAGAGATTATATTTGGAGGGAGCTAGGTATTCTTTTAAGTACTTCTTTCTGACAGCTGTCCAGTGATTTCACAGCTTCTGCTGTGCATCACCTAAGGAACATCAATTGCCTCCAGAGAAAACTATGTAAAATTCTCATTAGCCAGACAGAGTAATACGAACTGGAAAAGACATAGAGCTTTAGGATGATCAAGGGATCAAAAAAGCACCTGAGAGAAGACTAAAAAATGTTTGTTTCACTTAGAGAGATATAAAGTGTGCTATGAAGATTACAGTGTAATCACTGTGCAAACTAAACAATAGTGAGGGAAGCTGGGAACAAAGTGTCTACATGCAATTGAAAAGAATGGCTCTAAACTTCAGAGGAAAGAGGTCTTCTGAAAAAATCTGACAACAGTATCTGCAAGGGAAAATAAAATAAAATAAAATAAAATAAAATAAAATAAAATAAAATAAAATAAAATAAAATAAAATAAAATAAAATAAAAGAATATCCAGCCAAGTTTTAAGGTAGATTTCATGACTGAGGTCATAAAAACGCTTCTGTTGCTAGAAGACTGGTTTCAGCAACCCAGGAGATTGCTAACCCTTTGACTAGTGCTCTTGTGGCCCAAAGGTAAAGCTGTCTCACAGGGACTCAAAAAGGCCATGATGTTGAACAGCAGCTCTTACCACACTGACTGCTATGAAGAAATGTATCAGCAGTAGTGGAGCACTGCTCAGCCACCAGATGAGGTGAGATGAGCACATTTGCTGAGATAATCAGTAATAAAGGACACTGCTGAAGCATATTTCCCCTGCCCACAACTTGTAAATCTCTCTGGCAGATTATAGCCTTCATGGCATTTTTGAGAAGCAACAAGCAAATGCAGTTACTTCTCATGCCATCAACTGGGAAGAGATATTTTTAAAGAGAGATACTTTTGAAGTGTTGGCTTTGTATAGTTCTCCATACATCAGAGGCAGCGCTTTTAATGAGCCAAAGGCACGTTAATCAATTTTTTATTTTATTTTATTTTATTTTAGAAAGGAAAAGAAAAACCATAACAGACTTTCATGATCTGATTTAATGCAGAAAAAAAGACAGATGAAAATAAAGTAAATCAAATGATAACATTTGAGTGTAATCCTATGGAAACTTGAACTCTTCTGCTATGTACTGAAAATCTAACAGTAAATGTACACTCTTGCAAGGAAGGAGGAAATTGTTGTGATAATCAGGCTTATCTGAGATCCACATTCCCAGTAAAGTAGCAATAGAGTTTTGTGATTATTTCAAAGTGGAAGAGTACAAATGGAAAATTCCTTCAGTAGAAATCATGTACCTTCTCCATTTATTGATGGTTACTCTCAGCAAGGTGGAACAATTCTGTATCAATTATATAAAGTATTAAATGGTATATAATTACTATGTTTGAAAAAAATGTGGATGACTCTTTCAAAATACATTTCCTGAAGCATTCTGAGCACTGAGGAATTATTACTTTTTTTTTCCCCTATGTTTTTGTTTCTGTACTGTTCTGAATATATATATTACAGGTTTTCAGCCCCAGGTGGGGGGATGTCCAGCTTATAATTAAAATTTTTGATATTTCCCAGACTTTTCCAATTGTCTACTTATCATTCTGTTTTATGCTGATAATTTCGTTTTTAAAATTACCTTTACCTGCATTTAATGTGCTACACTGGAGTGACTAGTTATCATATTTATCATGACACAAGAATCAAGGGTAAATGCCTCTAAGAAGCATACTAGGATTTAAATGTTAGCTATCCTGTTATTCAGTGCCAAATTCAAGAACACTGTGTGCTGCCTAGCTTAGGCCCTATCCTGATCACTGCTCTAATAACGCGAAACTGCCTCCTAAATAGGCATAAATTTTGCACCTTTGGAGGCCCATTTCTGCAATCATTCAAATTAGTGGCAAAGTCTAATAGATTCAGTGAAAGTGTGGGGTAGATGAGTGGACAGTGAGGTGGATTGAGAACAGTCTGACTGGAAGAGCTCCAAGGGTTGAAATCAGCAGCTACAGAATACCAAAACAGGCTGCCTAGAGAGGCTATGGTACCTCCTTCTCTGGAGATTTTCAAAACCTGCCTGGATGCTTTCCTATGAAACTTACTGTAGGGGAACCAGCTTTATCAGGGAGTTGGAATAGTTGATCTACAGTGGTTTCTTCTAACCCCTATTTTAATAAATACATCCCTGAAATTTTTGTGGGGATTGAAACTGAAAATAAAAATATGAATGCAATATGAAAGCATTAAAACAAAATAAAGTATTTGTAGACCTCAGAAAGATGACAGAAACCTAAGCTTATTCATGTACTGTGGGCTACCAAGGAATGTTCAGCTTTAGATTTTGCTTTAGAACTGGGACCTATACACTGTCTCTTGGTTGAGTCTGGTGACTGACCTTTTGGTATGGAATAATTTCAGTTAAGATTTTTCACCTAATGAGGCTACTTACCCCACATATGCTTTTACTGGAATATTAATGTGAACATTCTTTTTAAAACATAATTTTAAAAACAAAATTATTTTCTTAAGTAGAAAAAGATGAATTAAACATTTCTGAAAGCATATCCAGATGTGAAACAATCAAAGTAAGCACTTAGAGAAAGAATGGGAACTAGGACTTAATGGTGACCCATGACACACTGCACAAAAAAATGGAACAAAACTTTTTCAAGATTCAGTTTCCTCACACTATAACATAACTAAATACTGCAAGACTTTCCTGGCTTTAGCCTGGATGTTGCCATCTGTCATTTGTTGAAGCTTTTCAGGAGAAGTATTTCATGAAAATCCTTCCATTTCTTTAAATTTCAATTTGTGAGTATCAGGAGATATGACCAAGAGCAAAATTTTTTAGTTTATTAAAAAATATAATGGGTTGTACACACAAAAAGAATTTCAGTGATGCCTTTAATTCAGAATTTTGCTGTTTTGTGTTCTCATGCTACCATGGTGACTCACATAAAATAATGTTAAGTCTAGTTTTTGTCTGAGACATGAAGTAGTAACTGAACTGACATTCATAGGTCAGGTCAGCATCAGAAGAATTGGGAACAGTTCCCCTACAAATACTTATTGCAGAAGTTAGGTAGAACATAACTTTATCTCCATGTTTGGCTCGTGGATCCTTTCTCTTTGGTGCTGCTGCCTTTTCCTTTCTTCCATTGCTATTTATCTACAGAAGCTGGCTTAGATGAAGAACCCAATCAATGATTCTGCTCTCACCGGAGACTCCTGATGATGGCTACTAGAAGAACCACTGATGATGGGTGTTTCATCTTTATGTTAAACGCTTATGAAAGATACTCATTATCCATACATATCCTGATTTCCTGTCAAGAAACTATGAAATAAGGATTTTTCAACATGACATGAGCAATTAGACTTTCTCCCACTGTAAGACAGTAATTTCTTTTCTATATCTCCTACAAACATGTGAGAAACCATAATTTTCTCACTAAGTTAATGTTCTATTAAAAAATATCCTAAACTGTTCTACAGTAATGAATTATGTTCCTGATTAAAATAGACTGAAATTATGCTTGACAAAAGTAGATCAATTAATATATATTGTGTGCAGGTGGGTGCAAGAAATGAATATTATTGTTTCTTTTGTTACACGCAAACAAAACTGAAGTTAAATCAGACTGTGAAGAATGAAAATTAATCCTCCTATATGATATAGTACTGTCAACGTATAAGCACAAGTCACCTTTCCTATGTAAGAAGAAGTGAGAAAAAAAAATATCAGCAAACCATCGATTTAACAATTGCTTTTCTGTAAAAGTACATCAGGATATGAGCAAGAATGTACTCTTCCTGTCAGGTAGCTGTAATTAATTGCCAGGTCATGGTTTGAACCAGTGGTTGAGCACCAGGTGAGAAAGTGTGGTTAACCTAGGGAGCTCAGGGGCAAGGAATGCACCCCTTCTCACCCTCATTTAATGATTAGCAGCAAAGGGATTAAAGTATCTCTTTAAACAGAGCTGTCATTGGTTGTTGGAAGGGATGAACCAATTTTTCTTCTTTGTTACTTGATTCTGTTCCATGGTGCTTGCATTAGAGGGCACTGTCATCACCTTTTGCCATACAGTAGTCCGAATGGATGTAATGGTTAACTCTACATTTAAAGAACATTTCCCACCCGTACATAGAAGCCATGCTCCTACTACAATTACAGGAGCTCTTTCAGAAACTTTCTAATCATTTCAATTGATTATTAGAGGATAGACCTTGCAGAGAACTGCATTCACAAATTCTGACTTCTAGAAATTCTTCCCATAATTATGTTTATCTTGTGAATTTAAAAGAGCTAAATGTGCGTTTAGTTAAGGTAATATTTATAAAGTTGTTTAAGCTTTATTTTGGAGAATTCTTTCATATAAATTTGGTAGGATTCTCTTTTTATTTTTTTTACCTTTAGTGCTGTTAGGGAGTTTAATGAAGATTCATAATTGCCTAAATCCTAATGAATTTGAAGAGGCAGGCTGTGAAATCCTAGCACTTCTTGATATTCATTACTTTACTATTGAAAACAATGACAACTAGCAATGAACTTGAAACCAACAACAACAGCATATAGGTAAAAAAAATAATAAAGTTAGGAGAATTATTGTAAACATAAATGTTATACCACTGTCATGGTTTTATGATCTTTGCTATCAGTATTCCACGTGATAACATCATATAGTGCATTGGAAGTTAAAGAGTTAATGCTCTAGTTCTGCAGATTGTCAACAGTTCTGGGTATACCTTTCTCAGAAGAGACAAAGAACTACAAATCCCCAAAGACTTCATTGTTTTGTTTCAGTTTTCTGCTCACAGGGAAAGATAAAACTGCTCACACGTCACAAGTTTGCTCCTTCTTTTACTGATTGTCTCTGTGGCTGTGTGCTCCCTAGCTGTCTTGCCTTCAGCATTAGAGCAAGGCATTCAGTTTTTCTTAATTAGCTTCAATTCCAATTATATTGTTTTATATTATTTTATCTTGCATTCTGCTATCATATTAAGTAAACTGTTTTTTTCCCTCAGCTTATTGCCACTGTTTTGTTTTTAGGTCCACCTTTTATCTTTTCCTCCTTCCCCCTTTCCCGGGGCACGAGTCCATGGTTTCCTCTACCCCATTATGCCATGGAATCAGCCCAGAACTGGGCTAGAAGCATTGACAACTATATTATGTCAATTTGCATGGCAAAAGAGGCACTATCATAACTCAGAAACAGAACTTGTTAAGTATTGCAAAATGTTATATCTGAAAAAAAAATTGATTTTTAAAATTAGCATACTTTCACATCCTTTCCAAGTGTGTTTCCTATTAATATTCTAGCAGTGAAGTTTGTTCTGCAAGTTAGAAATTCTCTGTATATCAATGTGTTTTCTATTCAACATTTGAAAAATAAACTGTATTGGGTGAAATATTCACAGGAAATCCTTCAGGATTATATTACAAAAATCAGATTGTTATTCTAAACATTCACAGAGGAAACCTAGATCTTGATCCTTTATTATGTTTATCATTCCATAGCATTCAACCTATACATATATAGTGAACAGGAAGTGCTGAACAGCAAAATCATCGCTTTCAGGTAAGTCAATAACGATGCATCCACTTACACATTTTATTTTCTTATCTGAGCAACTACAGTCATTGTAGAGGCTCTGAGTGAATCCCCATGACCATACCTATAGCCCACCCACCTGGATGAAGAAAACCTCACTGCATGTGCCCAGCTGTAACTGACTAGCTTAGGCAATTAGGAGTTAGATAATATATTAACAATTCAGAAAGCAATCAGCAGTTATGCAGAAGGAAGATGTCACTCAGATCCCTGAGACCATGGAAAAGCTGATTTGCTGCACATAGTTGTTGAGCTGTCAACCACAGTTGGTGTGAGCCTCCTGTCCCCAGAAGTCACTTGCACAAATAGACATAAACTGCATTAGTGTGGCTGAGCTGTGATTTATGCACAGTCTGTTTGCAGGATCACCATCCAGCTGCTATATTTGTTCTGCCACACGGGTCAGCTTTAGATTGTCTCAGTGGCTGCACTGATTCTGCTTGAGAAGCCACCTGCTAATCTTCTTGTAATATCCCAGAAAGTTATTTCATGATAGAGGAGTGATGATATGCAGATTAGATCTGCAAAAGCTGGACTGAGTGTCTTAGTCACAAAAGGCTTAGGAGAGCTCTGCCATTTAGAAGAAGGACTCGGAAAATTCAGTCCTAAATATTACTCAACTGCATATTGGCTTGCTAAGTATTGCAAACTGTTATTTCTGAAAATTAATTGATTATAGTGAGGTCAGTGTGAAAAAGCATTCAAGCCCAGCTATTCAAAGGTATTTAGATAGATAATTCATCCTAAAATCAGATAGAGCATCCTTTGTGTGTATCCAGGATGTTTTTCAGGCATGCTCAGCAGAAGAGCAACTTAATAATTAGTAATGCAGTACTTATCTAACAGAAATGCATTGCCTTGAACACAATGTTATAGCAATTGACTAAAAATAAGTATTAGCCATTTTACAACTTATCATTTTCCTGGACATGATTAAATTCACTAAATGTTTACATTAAGTAATGCAAAATATTTGTATTTGTCAAGCCCAAGTACAGTCACACTTTAAAGGGTTGCTGTAACATTGTATAAGCTGTCTAACGCTCTTAATACCTTCTCACACATAGCACACATAGGAGTTGGACTGAGCAATTTACCCAAGGTCAAAGCACAGCCTATCTCTTTTGAGTTCTTGACTAAAATACTTTTTTTTTCCAAAGGCAGACAGTCTGTTTCTTGTAATGCACATTATTTCCTCATTTTGCCAGAAATTTCTGTCAGAAATAAAGATCAAGTGAATTAATTTTGTCTAATATCAGAAACTGGCTGAAGGAAATGTAGGCATAATATTACTAAGGAGCTAAGTAGCTGCACTATGAACACTGTAAGTGAGCAGACGTCTGGTGTCAAAGAGATCAGGTCAGTAGCAATTGCTGGAGGAGAGAGAAAGAGGAAAACAAAGTGAGCACACATCTACGAAAGAAGGTAATGTCTCAGACAGTGTGAGAACAAAACCTACATATGTGTATGCATCTAACCTTAATGCTAGGAAAAAGCCTTTAATTTCTCCCCTTAAGTTTCTAACATCACTTCCAGCAAGAGCACCTTGTATCTACAGCAATTTGCAGTGTTGTATTTCTACCTACTTTCAGTTCTTTAGTCCATTTATTAATTTTGTGCCCTATCAGCAATCTCATCTTCTGGCATTCATGGTTCCTTTTGAGAAGACTTCTGGGATATTTCTTCTCCAGAGCTGCCAGGCAGTGCAGAGGAAACAGCCTTCAAAGGAAAAGGTAAGTGGGTAAGTCCTCACAAGGACAGGATCAAACGCAGCTTATCTAATATAAAAGTGAAAAGAAAGTTTCATGAGAGAAAGAAGCAAAGTAAAATAAATTAATAAAATGATTTACATGTTTAAGGGAAACTTCAGAGATCATTCAGAAGTTTCTACAGTCAGAAGAATCATTGATTCATTGGAAATGTTTTTTCAAATCTGCCTAAATTTATTATTAGTTTTTTTTTTTTAATTTGCCACAATTTTCACTATAATTCTGTTATTTTTGCTGCATTACAAAACTAAGCAAAAACTAAAAAGGGCTGATTGAGGCATTTTCCAGTTCTGTAGCTCAAAGGGAATCAAACATACCAGTATTTTTTCAGCTTTTCCTGATGTTTCCTTGTCCTGACAGGGATAACACGTTGGCCTCACAGTTCAACTTCATTCTCATCCATATTTAGGAATCCTGAAGATTGAAGGTAATAAGAAAAACAGAACTCTTTAATCCTATGGTATCATACAGAAATCATGATTTCATGTTCAGACATATCTAGATCATTTTCTTCTGAAAAAAAAAATAGGATTGGTGTACTGTATTTTTGAAAACAAATCCACTGCTTTATTCACTAGCAAGAGTTCTTTTTGTTTTTATCATCGACAGTTGCAATGCCAAATGATTTCAAAATGTTCAAAGCACAGATATTTTAGAGAAAAACATGGGGTGGCCTCTTCATTTGATCCAAATGCAAAATGTCTGCTTTGAAATGACATTTCTTCCGTAACTTCTAAAGCAGCAGAAATTAAGAATATCTTGTAATGTGTCTTTTACTCTTACCAGCAATTCTTCTCCTAAATTACCTCCTTTCAGTCTCAGCGAAGTCAGCTAAACTATAACTCACATTAGGTCAATTATAATGCCAGCTCAAGTATTTGCACAGAGTAGCTGATTTTATTAAAACTACTTATTAAAATCTGGTAACTATTCACAGGATACATTTTCTCACTCCCTCTATTGCTCTCACACTCATTCCTCCCAGTTCAGCTGTGCAGAGCAGCAGTGGCATGCCAAGGGCTGTGAGTTAGGAGTTCAGGTGTCTTCTTCCTCCAAGGCACATATGGTCCTCTTGCTTCTGACTGCTCACAGCCACCACTGTCACCTCAGATATGGTTGCAGAGCTTCTCATGTTCTGGTGGCTTTACACATACTCAGCAAGCTCATGGGCTTCTTCCATTTCTTGCAGATGCAACAGAACCATAAAACTCCAGTGCATTTTTGTGCATTTTCCCTCACTGAGTACTTTTCCTCTCTTTTGCTGGCTCTTTCACACTCATGGGTAGGATCTATTCACACCTGCTCACTTAGAAGGGGACTTTAAGATACATGAATGTATGTATTTGCATCCTGATGTCAGTCTGCTCTCCTCCCTTTACCAGAAGGGGTCTGAAAAGGAAATTGTGTCTTTGGTAGTACCTATTAGTATATTAAAACAGAGAGTAAACCTAACAGGGATTACATGTGTTTTGAGGGGGAGACGTCGGGCTCCTTACTTTATCCTTACATCCAAAAGAGTTGTCAGTAAATAAATCCCCAAATTTTGATGGCAAACACTGCATTGCAACAGACAATATTTTTTTCTCTTTTGTGATATTGTACTGTTTGTGATTAAGAAAAAACGATTCTAAGCTGAAGCTGTTGTTTGACAGAGTTGCCGAAGAGCAGTGTCTAGTCCACTGAAAAATAAATATTGCTGATAGGTCGCCACACGATAATTTGAAATTATTGCCCTGAAAATTTTGGAGATGATAGTGTGAATTGAATGAAAAAAAACAAACAAACAACAACAAAAAAACTTGTCATAAAACAAAGCACAGTTGGTCCTCTTGTGAGAAGAAATGAAAAATGGCCACAGCTTCACTTGTTAAAATGACTATACCTACCAACTTGGTACAGTCAGAGTCAAAGCAGCTCCTCAGCTTTTCCCTCTCTCTACCCATCCACATAGCTGATGAAGTTTCACACACAGAAAAGTGGATCGGAGAATGAGCAACTAAATGAGTAATGTAATTTTGTGCTTACTGTCACAAAAGAGACAGCATGATGTTGGCTTCTTTCGTGTCAACAGCAAACAAAATTCAATTACTGTTTGGGTATGATCAATTATTGCCAAACTACCTGCCAAGTCTGTTTGCTCTGTTCACACAAAAAAAGCAGCTCCTCCAGAAAGGATGTAAAGAATTTCCATGATAAAGAGAAAAGACAGAGAGAGGAGAAACAGAACATTAAGAAAACGTACTGACTGACAGTAAGACAATTTTAGGTCATGGTTTTGATGTGTAAAGACTTTAAATTGTGACAAGGAAGGAAGCGTCAGAACAGATCCCAGATGGAACTGCCAAGGCTATAGGTTGTGCTTCTCAGGCACTCTACAGTACTCAGAGAAAAATTGCCTTGCAGCTGGTCAGTGGAAAAATCACTGCGATGCTCAGCATAAAAAATCACCAATACTGTGTCACTATCACTGCAATTTGCATACACAACAAACTTTCTCTAAGCTTTTTCAATTAAATCAGAGAAGATAAGCCAACTGCCTGTGGAAAAAGGCATTCATGTGTACTGATGCTTTTTAGACTCTGACTGTTTCTCAATTCAATAGCACAGGGCTACAAGCCTACTCTACTTACCTATGTAAATGTCTTTAATCTTTATTTGCTAATTGACATAAAGTGGCAAATATCTACTAAGGATATGATTATATATGAGTATATATTAGTAATCTTGTAATTGGTGATAGCCATGTAGCACCTGAAGATTGAGAAAATGATTTTGTTATGAGAATGATGAATCAAAAACATAGTCTAAAGATGGAAAAATACAGGTACTTTCCTATTTCTTGTTTTGACATTAGAGAACGAATTTGATTCTGTATTATTCTAAGTTAATAAACCCTAGAGTACATAGGCAAATCTATACCTTCTTAGGTGGTTATAGATAAGTATATGATAGTAGAATATCCCATTTTGAGAACTGTTTGAAAGCCACTGTAGTTCATGCTCACCTGTGTTTTCTTTGTCTACTAAGGATCAATGCATGTAAAAATTCTAGGCATATAATCATACGACTTTACCTGACTTCAACCTATGACATATTAACTTTAGAAAATCACAAGGTTTATAACTTAGAACTCAGAAAAAAGCCCCACATTTATTGTAATGAAATTCTGCAGAGAGTAATGAGAGAAAAATGAGCTGATGGCATCATTAAGCAAGAGGTAAATAAAAAGGGAATTTAGCAAGATCAAGATTTAACAAGTAGAACTACTATTGCTTCCACTTTCTGCTTCCCACCAACCCCCCAAGGTTGTCTTTCCTTTGTGCTTTAGCAGTCAGGTTACTAACAGGAAGACAGAGATGCTGCCAGGACTAGAACAACCATTTGATATTTGAATGGATGATTCATCAAGTCCAAGTTTTCTCCTGCAAGCCTGGAACACCCTGACCATTCTTCCAACTGCAGTAACAGTTTTGATGCTTACTGGGTGGCCATAACAATAGTTTGATTTGTTTTCCTGCTGTAGGCTGCCCAGCACCTACCCTAACATAACACCAACTATGTGATACTCAAACCTTATTATCTCTTTTCCTGTTTTTGGATCCTCCTTTTTACCACTCTCATAGTTCTGTTTTTCTACCTCCAACCTCAAAGAAACAGCCCACTGATGAATACTTTATCCCCATTGGTACCAATTTCAGTATGACTGTAACCTAGAAAATCTCTGCTTTACATGGCATGATTGATGCCATCTCATTAAGCATTGCTGGACTTTGAAGATTTTGGTCACAAAAAGATCACAGGTAGTCCTCCAGTTATCTGTAAAGTTTATCTGTCTCTCCTGTAACTCCCTGCTAAGTGCCTGTGAATATAGGCAGCCTCATGACATCACCTCTATTTTTTGTCAATTTTTCACTGTTAACATGACATCTGTCAGTTTCTCATGTTGTATGCAGTAATTTTATATGGTCCATTCAGCTACCTTAGCTACAGTGCTAATGAAGCAGCTGGTACAGAATTACTTGTTAAATATACGGTTTACATTGTATTGCAAACTTATATTTTATAATGTATATTTTATAATGTATTTCTGTCCTCAAAGGATGTCAAAATCCTTCACTGTGTGGAACAATGAATTCCAGTTTGTATTCCTGTTTGTTTTTTTTTTTTTTTTTTTTGGGGGGGGGGGGGGGGGGGGGGGGTTGTTTTTTGGTTGGTTGGTTGGTTTTGGGTTTTTTTTGTTTGTTTTTTGTTTTTTCCTTATTTCCATTAAACATATGGGCTGAGCTTCACATCAGCTAAAAGATAATATAGAATAAACCATAATACAGGAGGTAGTGAGAATCTGTTCAACTGTACTGCTGTATAGCTTTATCCAATTGTGCTATTATTATTATTGCACATGAGTTAATTTTATTAACATAAGGTAAAAAGGAAAACAAACTAATGCTTCAACAAAGCGTAAACACTTTTATGGAATCAGACTCTACTGTAAATATTTTATGAGTGAAAAAATGCTATTTGTATCCCAGTGCTTCACAAAAGAAAATTATTCTATGCAGTGATTTAACATACTTACAAAAATAGCAGAACAGCCTTGCTGGGCCAGACAAAATATCTTTTCGGAAGAGTTTTTTAGTAGTAGACATATAGAGTCTAGAGTCTGCTTTTACAAAATAAGCATAAAAACAGCACACACACAAAAAAAAAAACAAAAACAAACACAGCACAAAAATGTCCTAATGCACTGTCCTCATTTTCAGCAATTTAAAGCTTAGTGACTCCCCGAGTTCAAACTTGTGTCTTTGTTTCTGTGTGCATTTGTATCAACAGGCATTGATGGATTTTTTTCCCCCTGAACTAAAGCTTTAGGAGGTAGAATCAAATTCTGTCATCACTGCAGCATGTGTATAATATGATGACACCATATTTCTTTGCAGTTTTTGCAAAGACTAAAGAAATTCTGAAATAGTGACAATTAGTAATGAATCAAAAGGAAAAAAATTCTGCATTAATCAGACATTTTAAAAAGAAATGGATTGGGAGAAACATCACTATTAAAGGGATTTTTTTCAGTTGTCTTTTTTTTTTTTCCCAGACAAGAAAGAGATTCTGAAATAACATTAAGAATACAGGGGAAAATATTCAAACATGAAGATATTTAAATGCTATGGTTTTATTTTACTTGCACATTTTGTTTTTCAGAAACAGTAGCCAAAAAAAAAAAAAAAAAAAAAAAAAAAAAAAAGGAATTAGAGAGAAACAGGGAGATAAAAGTATATTTGTAGGATCCTTTCTTGTTTATCACAAAATGGTAACTTCACAGTTAGGGAGGCAGGGGCCTGTAGTGATAAGAAGGATGTGTTCAGTTAGGGCAGCTGAGTGGTTCTTGTTAAAATTTTAATAGTCAGGTAGTAATTATCCAATCCTCTTTACCAGAGGTTTGACTTGAAAATCAGATCCAAAGTGCTCAACTCTTACAACTCTGACAAAGTCAAAGCAACCTTGCTTTGTATGAAGAGCTCTGAGGAGTCAGGTCCTGGGATGTCTTGCTTAGGGAAGAGCCTGATGATGTCCCATATGTAATAACAAAGCTGGTTAATTGAGGTCCCTGACCTTCCCTCACTCTGACTATTTGAAGACTCCCCCATAAGACATTTTACTACCCACTCTGTTAAGCTGATTCAGCTGTGTGTGTGGATTCATGCTGTGAGCCAGACATATGAAATCATCAGCACTGAAAAATAATAATACCTTTTTGGCAGTAATTCAGCTTTATGTGTTTGTGCCTTAGCCACTGATTCCCACCAGCAGGCTTACAGCACAGCTTCACAAGCAGCTGGGGGTCAGGGGACTGGAATCAACTAGTTGCATCAGGGAAGGAAGAAAGCCATTGTGATAGTTCAGCCATTAGATAAACAGTGCAGCATGGTGACATCTCACAGACCAGCTCTGGCAGGGCTGGTGTTGACACTGAAGACAATTAACCTTGCAGGGCTCTGATCAGTCACAACAGCCACTTCTCCCTCACATCCATCAGTGCTCCCACTTCCAAGGAGACAGTGCAGAGATACTTGCATCAATGTCTTGCATCACAGAATCACAAAATGGCCAGAATGGCCAGGATTGGAAGGGACCTTAAGGATCATGAATCTCCAACCCCCCTGCCATATGCAGGGCAAGCAACCTCTCCATTTAATACTAGACCAGGCTGCCCAGGGCCCCATCTAACCTGGCCTTGAACATCTCTAGGAAAGGGGCATCCACAATCTCTCTGGGCAGCCTGTTCCAGCACCTCACCACTCTCATAGTAAAGAACTTCACTATCCCACAATATGTGAGGCTGGTTTTCATGTATTTCACCCTCTGCAAGAGCAACTGTGTTGCTGAGCCTGATTTTGCCATGAAATTAGCTTTGGCTGCAGCGACCTCTCTTCCAGCTCTAGAGCCTGCCTGGACCCATGCTAGTGCTAATGTATTTCCACATCCATGTCACGATAAATCTGTAGTCTACATAATCCATATGTGGAAAACTGAGAGCTGATAATTATTCAATTGTCGTTTTTGAAACACTTAGGAACACTGTAGAGAAAGATATCACGAATAACTCAAGACAAAATTAATTGTTCCGTCCTCCAAATATGTAGGCGTAAGCAGGAGAAAGTAAGGTGGTGGGTACTTGCTTTTTTGGTTGTGTTGCTAATCCTGTATCCTGAATGAAGCAGAAGTCCTATTTTTTAGAGAAAAAAAATATATATTAACACTTTCATGACATGGAAACAGAAAGATACAAATTAGTTTTTTGCAGACAACATTAATTGTGGCATCCTCTAACTTTTAAGGCATCACCATGGCAACCATGATGAAATTCTTTATAAGACTCCGTTTTTTTTTTTAATGTGTCTATATAGACCATGTCAGATTCAGTCATTATGCCTGTGGTCACTCAGCAATGAGTTCATTACTAATAAAAATTTCATAGCATGGGAGATGGTGGTCTGCCACACCAGAAGAAAAAATGAAGAAAGAGTTTAAAAAACAATACAGAAAGAAGAAATAAATCTTTATTTACATACGCATGAAGAGTGCGCTAAAGCTGGTTATGCTGGCTGAAATGAGAATGAGGGAAGCAGATCTGAAAAAAAATATCTAAGCACAATTATATACAGGCTGGAATAAACTGTTTAAATTGATGCACTCCCAGAGTGGCTTAAGTAATAGCAACAGATAAAAATAATATGCACCCTGAAGGACAAGTACAAGACAGGATTTGAGGCAGACACATCAGGATTTGGAAATTAGTTACTTTAGACGAGATAGATACATCTATGAGACAGTTACTTTCCATCAAAGGAAAATGGGAGCAGGATTGCAGAGGCAGGCCATTTCTAAACTGGGTCACAAGAATCTAGCTACTATGTTTACAAATTTCCTGTTTAATTTAACAATCTGATACCAGAAGGCAGTGAGCAGTTGATCTTCTACAGATCCCAGCCGAATCTCAGGACTCAAACAGTAAATGTCTCTTTTGGATACAAGTATTCAGTATACAATGAGGAGGTGACCTATTGTGTTGAGATTTCTGTGTCAGAATGTGCAAAATATATAGGCAAACAATAAAATGTGCCAAAAAAAAAAAAAAAAACTTCAAATGTTACACTGTTATGTTTCTTTCAATCAACATGTTACTGAGAGTAAAAATTTCCACAGTCTTCAGATGTAAGGTGGCTTACTGCTGTGCCCTGAGCCAAGCTCAGGTCACTTAATAATCAGTGATTAGCTTAGCATCAGAGGTCAAAAAAACCCAACCAACCAAACAAAAAAAAAAAAAAAAAAACATAAAAATAGCTAAGGACAAAGAATTCTGATCAAAGCAAATTTTTATTTTTATTTTTATTTTTTTTTCCAGTAGTTCAAAGTAAGGCTTATACATCATTCTTATCTGCCTCATTTGTAGCTAATGTAGTTCCCAATTTTGACTATTGATGTTTGCATATCCTGCTTCTGTGCACCACCATTTATCTTGTTACTTGTTTACCTTGTGACTTCTTGTTGTCAAGGATCTCAAACTCTTCCTCAAGGTCACATATTTTTGTTCCTAAGCTTCAGTCACATGTGATTACAGAAAATTTTCTGAGATTTAACAACAAATTATGCTATATGATAGACAGTCATCACTTCTCTTTCTTGTAACTAATTTCAGCACAGTGTCTAAATTTATTATTTCTATGGCTATAATAATTATAAGTTCATCAATTATTGTTCCAGATATTGAAAGTTACAGGTTAGTACTATCAACCACCCAATGTAAAATGTATAACCAAGGACACCACAGTGTGTCTTTCCATTTATAAGTAGGATTTTATTTACAGTATACTTATATTTGTATACTCATATTGTTTTTGTATACTCATAGCCAACACCGTGTGACTCAATTTGCTAATAACCTGGAACATTTTCTCAGTGATATTTATGTTAAATCTACTTGAAATTAATTTAGTATTTTGTTTTGGGAAAACAACAATAAAAAAAAGGAATGATGCTGAATGTGTGAATTGGATCAACCGTTGACAGTAAGCATTTTCAACAAATATTCAGTGATGTTCCAAACTACATATTTCACAGAAGTAGGTCAAATTAAGCAGAGACTGAAGACTAGCATGTCTGCAAGTATCTAGCCATTCAGATTTCATCAAGATAATATCAAAGAGAAGTGCTCTGCATACAGAAATAGGTTATTTTTTATAATAGAGATCTTAACTTTACTGTGTGTAAAGGTCTTTTCTCTTGTGACCTCTTTTTAAATTTCTGCTCTTGCTCTTTTCAGGTCCTATTAATTCAGGTTTTACAGCATTAGGATAGAATCTTCTCATTCACTGAAGATTTTCATCAGGTCTGCATCAGGATGAGAAGAAAATGCCCTACTGAAAATAGAGATTCCTGTACATGTTGAATCTTCTGCACATATATTCTGTGTCTCAGAAATGCATTAATACTATGCAGCTGCCATATCAAAGTGTCAGCTAATGAAAGTTTTTGGATGGCAGAGTAGCATCTACTCCTAATTTCTCAGCTCTTTTCAAGAGGCTTAGTTTTCATATTGTTTTTATTTTTCTCTTACAATATGTGTTCCTGAACATATATTATAGATATACAGGAACAATATATGGTAGATTTGTTTTTACATTTAATATTCCCCTTCACAATATTCATTGTCCATTGTATTCTTCATACACATTTTCTTGTAAAGTTAAACCAATCATCAGTTGCCACCAGAAAATCAGTGCTTACCAAGAAAAACTTTAGCGTGGAAGTTTATGTGTAAATATATCTATATATTCCAGTAAACTTTCCATTAGAATACAACACAAGGAGAAAGAAAAGGTTTGAAATAGTACAGTCGAATAATCAGAAGATAACAACAGAACAGTGCAGCTCAGTAAATGAATTAGAAATTCACAGAGCATTAGCTACTGAACAGCTAGAAACTGGTTTTGATTTTTTTTTTTTTTTTTATAATTAGGTATATTAAGAGGGGTCAAAAAGAGAATTCACATTCTGTAGGAAATTCTAACAGTTCATAATCTATTCCTATTCCAAGTGAAATGTTCAAATGTCAGCATTTTCTGAGGTACAGTTCCAGGGAATATATATTTTTAGAAAAGCCAGAATTTCAATACATCTTTCTTGTTAAAAATATTGAATCATTAGATTACAAGAGATTATATGCATGTGGATATATCTACTGTTAATTAGAATACCTGGAACAGAAAGCATTTGTCAGAACAGTCAAAATGAAATTATGATTCATAGCGCAAATGAAAAATGATGAAATCACAGTAAAGCAGTTCTGTCACACTGAAGTGAGAGATCTTCCTGCAGCTACTTTAAGCAGTAACAGAATTTAAACAGGAATGTTATTACTTTTAATGATATTCTGATATCACTGTGATGGCTAAATTTTGTAAATCTATCTTAATTAAGCAGGACCACAAGCACTGCAATTACCTGATGTTATTTATTTATCGTTGACTCCAAACATTCGGGTAGCTTCATGATCAGTGTTTCATACAGTACACAGAGACATTTAGAATTTTAAATGTCAGCAATTTGTCTTTTAGCAGGTGCCTACTTATCAATGGAAACAAGTTGATTCAAGTACGGTGATACTAGAATTTAAATGGAATTGCAGTTAAATTAATTAAAATTTATTACAAAAGTAGTTAATTCCCTGCTTTTATGTGTTCTCTTATTCATATTTTCACAGCAGTTCTTATGGGAATTTAGCTATACAGCTCCCATTACTGCACTGAAGATTAATTCCTTGGTGTATTATTTTGTAGTCTTCAATAAATAACAAACTTGAGTTTTATGGGCAAAAGTATATTATTTTTTGTCATCTCAGAATCCAATTTTTTTGGCTGCTAGGAATTAGTTTACAAAGAAACACTTCACAGAGAACACCTCTTGCGCCCCATAGCATGCTTAGATGTTGAAAGAGTCTTTTACTGTGGATTTCCTTGCTTCAGTAGGTTTTTAAAAACATTTTTTATAGTTAGTGTTTAATTGAGTGAAAATCACAAGATACAAGTCGCAGGAATCTGTCCCTCCTAGAAGCTTAAGTAGTACATTTTGTTAATGTATTTGTCATGCTATCACCCAGGCTTATCACTGATCTGTTAAAGTGGTGAGGATCTATTGGATTCCTGGAGGCACTGGCTTAGAGCAGCATGTGGGTGCGTTTACGCAGGGATGTAATTTGCTTTATTACTGGTTGCTGGGCAGTGTCCCCACTGAGTTACTTCTTTCATGCCCTCAAATCTTACAGCCTCATGTGGACAATCTGCAGTTTACTAAAAATAAATTAAAATTATACTCAAGGACTCAAATTAGATACAACATAAATAGACTTACTAACACAGTAGCCTCCAACTGGATTTGTTTTGTTAACAAATTCCATTTGTTTTATTTCATTCCTCTTATTTTCAGCTCCTGTATAGCACTGAATGCTTTTTGTTGGGTTGCACCTGTGACCTAGAACATCTAATTTCCTGAATAAACCACCAAAAGAGACACTTTTGGCAGCTCTGAGCTATTTCTACTAGCCTGTCTTGAGATGCACACACAGAACATTTCCCCAGTTACCTTTCAGTGGCAATTTCAGAGAGCTTTCTTAATCCTAAAGGCCATGTGTGCAATTCAATTTTTAAAAGATTTCTAAACACTGATCTTGTTATGAGCATCAAGATACAGGCAAGCATCTGCTGTAAGTACAACTTAAGCCAGCTCAGCTTCCTTTGTATCTTTCTCATCAGCTTTTTTCTTGGGACAGGTCTTTGGATCTCTGAGGAGCGACTACTACCTAGAGAAACACTGCCATGCCTGATATTCTCCTGACAGCGGAGAGAATCTCATCAGTGGTGAAGATGCCTGTGACCACCCTTCTCCTTTCTTCACTTTTTCTGCCTACAAATCTGTAACCAAGTTCCCCCCTTCACCTCCCTGTTCTGAATGATGGAGAGAAGCAGCCTGGACAGGCTGCGGCCTTTTCTCTCTCATCTCTGCTCTGATCTCTTGGCTACCTCCTTGTACTTCAACACTGAATTCTCTCTACACATGTTTCACAGCAACACAGCATGACCTTCACATTTCTCCCATTTCCTGTGCTGAAATACATGCTTCCTTCAAGGCAGGAGAGCAAACATTTACATTAGGGCTCCGTCCTTAGCTCAGGTCTGTGCATTCATCATTACAGCTGGGTAATAATAACAAGCCCTCTGGTTCCATGTCTCACAAAAACACATGAATTCCTTGTACAGCCATATGCCATTTGATGCAGTGAGTCTTCTCTACAGTTGTCTTGAAAATATAGATCCACTCATTTATTTAATCTGACATGTTTTGACAGATTTTCTCATTCAGGTCTTACCTATTTGTGGAAATCCTATCCTCTGTTACTGTTCCTGTTTGTTGTTGTTGTTTGTTTTTTAATTGTTTTCTTGTTCATTTTTATAATGAATAAACAGCATACTACCAAATTCTACTTTCAGGTCAGTGTCTTCGTTTTCCTTAAATCCTACTGAGTGCAGCTTGGATAATAAAGCAGATCTATTTTACTTCACAGTGCATAACTGCATTAAATAATCCCAAGTATTAATTTGACTATTATAATACTGGATATAGTCATACTAAGTAATTACCTGAATTTTTCCAGGTGACATAATTATTCATAAGTTTTTACATAGCACAGAGAATTATTCTTTGTCAAACATATTTTTTATTTGCTAGCTTTAACAAGTCTCAATAGATCTGATTGCTACCATGCAGAAAAGTAGAAAGAAATAGATAAGCGAATGAATTTCCTTTTCATCCTAAGCTTGAAAATTCTTCAGGCAAAGCTATTCAAAGTACAGATGACTTAAAGTGTAATTTGCTCCTTTCTTCCACTTCAGAAATTAATGTCTGTGTTCTTTGTTTAGCCCCTATTATTCATATAATGGCAAGTTCTAGGTCATTGCCTACAGTCAGCTGATATTTAGCAACTGATCTTAGGGCTTAATTGGTTGTCTTATGAAAATGACATGTTTCCTGAATAAAGATCAAAATGCACTACTTCTAGCAAATCCTTATTTTCCATAAAAACAGGGTGAATTTCAACAAATAAATGCAATGATTATTGATATTGTTTCTAGTTTATTTTTTCTTTGGGTTTGATTGAAGTTTTAATAAAACATGTGGAAATAGATGCAATGGACTTAAGGCATAAAATTTCTATTCCTCTATTTGGAACTTATTTGCCAGATTTTTTTAAGGTTTTGTTTTCTTTTTTTTTTTAATGTATTTAGATTCTCTATTGTGATGTGATCATTTGAGAATTCCAGTCTAAAAGTGGTATGAAAAAGAGAGAAAGAAAGAAAGAAAATATCTATACAAAACATAGGGGCAGTTTGATAGCACAAAGCTTAACTAGCCCAGTTTTCTCAGCCTGTCTTCATTGGAGAGGCGCTCCAGACCTCGGATCATCTTTGTGGCCCTTCTCTGGACCTGTTCCAACAGCTCCACATCTTTCTAAGAGAGATACCTCTGTGTTTATCTTGATACTCCCTTCTGCTGCATGGAAGGAGCTAGTTGCACAAAACTGTATTCGTCTTTACTTTCTTCCAGTAAAGATTTTTTTAAATTCAAATGACTGCAATAATAATAATAATAATAATAACAACAACTACAACAATAATGATAATAAATAAAAATTAAGAAATGACAAAAGTCATGCAGCTGATATGGCAGCAGGACTGAATATCATACTGACATGCATGTTTTATGCTAGTGCTTGCAGATATCTGTTGTTTAATCCCATACATTTAGAATACTGTTTACTTGCAGAAGAGAACTTTTGATATTTTTTATTGCCTTCTAATACATTCTAGCCTGTGAGCTGGACTGATGCTAATATAGATAATAACCACAACAAAATCAACAACTTGCTTTGGGAAATGATTGTGAACAGAATGTTCCTATTACTGAATAACTGCAAACATGAACTTCTTGCTCTCTTTTCCTTTGCAGTGAATTCTGATCTGACCCCAGTTTATGGTATATGAACTGCAGCATTAGGCTAGATTGATCCACTAAAAGCTATTGCATGATTGCTTATATTATTACATAATGAAACCTGTGTGATCTGCTTCTTCAGGCACTCTTTTCTACATCCCGCTGATCTTGTATTCAGAAATGAGACAGTGCAACCAGTCATTTCTGCTGTGACTGCATTATGCAACTGGAGAGCCTGCATTGTGGAAGACACTAGTGCAAAGGGTAAATAGCTCCAGTAGATCAGTAAGCTGCAAGTAGCAATCAATGAACTCTTCCAATGTACATCTGGAATTATTTCAGATGATTCTCTAAGGTAATATGAAATGTGTTAAATATCACATAACAAGCTGCAAACATTATGGTGAAGTGCTTCCTTACAATATATTACCGCTTTTTGCTTATTTCTTTGCCATCGATACAATTGACTGTGAATAAAATAATGGAAATCTGCAGTCTTAGGTTACTTTCTGGGATAATTATATACAAGACAGGAAGATGGCATAAGATTCACAAGGCAAACTAAAGCAACTCAGAGAAACCTGGTAACTTAAGCACCAAGATGCCCGAAGCAGACAGAGATTTAGAAACATACGTGGCATTTATTTCTGGAAGAGTAAAGGGCATTTTACCACTTAAACCCTCTGAGTCTAATGAGGAAAGTGAAAACATAAATCAAAGAATGGGGGTTCTCAAAAAAATCATATTCTTGCTAAGTGTCTTATGTCTCCATTGTATAGTATATGTTTAATCCTGAGCAATTCCCCCGAAGTCATTATGAATAAGCTATATAAAAAAAGAATGTTTCAGTATCTCTAGCATGTTTTAAGTAGAAGTCAGGAGCCTAAATCCAAATGAGAGATCTTAAAGAATAAGGATTTAACCGAAGAACAAGTGTCCAGGAGTACATGTAGGATTCATGTTCTACATCCCTAGTTATCTACAGTGTCTGTAAAGGTTCCATCTTACAAAATTTGGGTCTACATTGTCAGCATTTACTAGTCATTCAAACTTCTTTATCGGTGACCTAGAATACATAAAGTGCAGTACAATTCTACTATTTCAGACATTAACATTAGGATGAGACTTAATGTGGCATAGAAGAATTTACTCCATTGACCATAAAAATAATCTGTACTGTGCGCATACGTATTTACTCCGATCACTCAGACTTCAGTTCTGTTAGGAAATTTAATTTGATGCCTATTGCATGTGTCCAAATTCTGCTTCCTAAAGTAGTTCGGAAGATTTTGAGTGTCTTACTTGTACTACAGGCTGTTTCTAATTCAGTATTAGATCTAAATATCCTGAGGTGAGTAATCTGCTAGGTACAGCCTGAAACCACCTATACCAGAAGAACAATGAAGAACAAATTGCTTAGGATATAAATCCATGTTAGATGACGCTAATTTAAAGGCATGAATAATATACAAGAGAATTGTTTCAAACTTTGAAGTTTTGTCACATTTAGTAAAAGAATCTCCTGCTGGATTAGTGTAGTTCTTCCTCAGAATGATTACTGATGTGAACATCCTCTGTACCACTGTGTGGTATTTCATGTATTTCATGTTCATTTGTGACTTCCTTACCCAGAGCCTAGTGTGAAAGTAAGACTTTGTGGATTTCAGTGATGAAGTTTCAGCGCTTAATGTTATGTGAAGAGGGCTCACCTATTACGGACAAACCCATTCATTCAGAATTTCAGAACAGGTGAAATTATTTGAAAGATCAGAAAGGTCCTTGTGTCAAATAACATAAGCCAGTACACTTTTTGGATCTATGAGAAAAATCTGTGATGCTGTGTGCCCATGTGCCTAAAAATATATGCTACACCTGTGAAGAGCTATCTTTACTTTAAAAACATTTATTTGACCGAATGGTTCCCATTACAGTATGCCCACCTTCTCTCTATGGAATCCTATAGTTATAGTACTTGCCTGACATAATGCTTTGAAACTACACATGCTCTAATAGCAAAAATATACTTTTTGTACACCACAAAATGTATATAAACCCAAACCTAGAGGGATGCGTTTTCTTTTTTAAAACCAAAGATGCATCCTGTGAACATTTCAAGAATTCCAATGTATTTGAATTTTTTCTTCACATCTCAACAATCAAGAAATAGTAAGCCAGGCACCACAGTGATAAAGTAAACAGCACATATCTTCTTTCTAGGAGTGTATTGCGTAGAATTCACACTTTGTGAGAGAGTTTGCCTGAGGGAGCTCTCGATTACTGTATCTGTATCAACTCCAAGTGTCAAAAATGAAAGCTGGAGATATGAGTAGATGAGGATATGCACCACTTAATCCTGAGCATAATTATGGCACTGTGGTAATACTGGCAATACTGTTGAACATAGAATCATAGACTCCTCAGGGTTGGAAGGGACATTTAGTCATTTAGTCCAACCACTCTGCAATGAACAGGGGCACCCACAGTTAGATCAGGTTGCTCAGAGCTTGATCCAACATGTCCAGAGATAGGCCTTCTGCCACTTCTCTAGGCAACTTGTTCCAGTGACTAACCACCCTCACTTACAGTGAGGGTCTTTTACAGAGACTTTTCCCTTGTATCCAACCTAAATGTCCCCTTTTTAAAGTTTGAAGAAATTTCCCCTTGTTCTGTCACTACAGACTCTGCTAAAGAGACTGCTCCCTTCTTTCTTGTAGCTCCCCTTTAGGTAGTGAAAAGCCACTATCAGGTCACCTTGGAGCCCTGCTCTTCTCCAGGCTGAACATCCCCAGCTCCTTCAGCCTGTCCTTGTAGGAGAGCTGACATTACTTCGCACCACTGGCAAGTTACCTATGAAATGTTCATATACAGGGAACAAATGCATTTCCATTTACAATCAGATTTCATCAGTGCAAAGCTATAATAACAGATCATTCTTAGGAAAATATTCAATCTTCACCACTTACCTCTTTTAATTTACTTTTGCATTTAGAGGAATAGAAAATAACATGTTCATCATCACTTATCAAAAATGAGTCAAAAATGTATCAGAAAATACAGAATATATTGTTCACATAAATAATACAGCATTTTCATCTTCTATTTCAGAATCAGATCATTATCCGTGTGGAATTACTGTTTACAAAGGAGAAACTCAGAAATTATTTTCCCAGGATATTTCTGCTTTGAGAGCAATACTTCTTCCTGTGCAATTGAATTAAAAATTCCAGTGGGAAAGTAGAATCACAGAGGAAGGTTTATCGTTACTCACCCAAAATATTAGAGATTTCTTTAAGCTATGGGACACCAGAACTACAGGAAAAATAAATAAATAAATAAATAAATAAATAAATAAATAAATAAATAAATAAAAAGATAGATAGATAGATAAATAAATAATATAAATATAAATATAAAAAATATAAAAATAAAAAATAGAAATAAAAATAAGTCCTTACAGTCTAAACACAAGAGCTGGATAAACATCTAAGGTACTACTTCCTCCAGAGTTTTGCAGACCACCAGTCATTCACAAGGCCAAGAAATGTGATCAATATTTTGTCAGTTTGGATGTGTTTTGAAATAAATGCTTATTCTGTAAGTTGTTTGGGAAATAAATGTTTGATTGTAGACCACAGTCCCAATTTTGGGGGGTGACAGGAAAGGAAAAATAAAAAGCTGAGACTCTGATGGAACAAAATATTGACTGAGGAGTTGCAGTGATTTGAGAGAAAGTGAAATTTGAAAACTTGCTAGATAATCCCCACTAGAGCAAACTTGTAGGCATCTTCCACCTACTACAAAATCCCTAAGAAAAATTTCATGTTAGAGCATATACCTTCCCTTCCAAATAGGATTAACAGACTGAAACAGATCAACTTCTGAGTAACAGAGGAACGGATTAATGAAGGAAGAATGTCATTAATCACTAGGGAAATATTCTTCAGAAAAGTGATCTCCTACATCATTCATTTAAGTTAAAATACTAAAAACTTTAGATTGAATGTGTCAAGGCAGTCTTGTGAGATGTGAGAATTTCATAAAAATGTTGTCTACAAAAAACATGTGTGGGAAGGGTGAAGGTGAGTTAACTGGATTTGAGTTTTATTTCATTTCTGAGGATACTCAAGAGAAGATGCTAATGCTCACATCCTTTATACTTGCCATTCTTTTTCTGAAAGACATTTGTTCTGTTTTCTAACTGAATTTTTCTCTTTTTGGTTAGATCATTTGACACTTACATACATACTGTCTCTGGCATGGTGGTGGGCTAGGTGGTCCCCATCATCAGTTTTCAGGTGAAAGAAAAAAATGAACTAGAGCAATGTAATAGACACCCTGACAGCTATAATCTCATTTCAGCAGCTCATAGCCTTTGCATTCTACTCACAAGGTCCTATTTGAATTTGATAGTGAACAAGTACAAATGCATTCAAGTACACTTCGTCGCCTAAGATATATAATTTCTTACTGAGATCATTTTCTATTCTGGTAGACCGCAGAGGGTATAACTTCTGGACGGGAAGCTTGCCTTAGCAATGACATTGTGCTTATACCCACAGGAAACAAATATTGAAAGATTCTTCTAAGTGGAATAGCAGGGTTATAGTCTCGGATTTCAGTGCAAAATCTTTTTCTTTAATGTTTTAAAAATTCTGTTTTCTATGCACCTGCTCACTCAATGCAGTGATTCAGACATGAAATAATCATGTCCTTAAAAAGTCATTTTAGAAAAAAAGTAGTAACAGGCAAGAAACATCTGAAGAACTTTATTCTTCTAGAAGGACTGAATTTAGTTCATACTGGAAAGAGCAGAGTGATACACAGTTTCAAATGTTTAATGTCCTGAATCTTAAAGTAAATTTCCTATTTTATATGTACCTGGGTTGCATATTGATATGAACCTCTTGGGTCATTCATCTAGCAATGTACTACTGAAGGCAATTATGAGATGACATATACAACAGTTATCCAAATGCACCATGACATTTTTGTAACAATTAGAGACGTAAATTCTGGAAGTTATTTTAGATTTTCCCATTAGAAAGTCATCCTGCAATGGTAAATTGCAGCTTCTCTGTCTTCTGTTCAGCTGTCATTCAAAGCTGATCAACTGATGCCCTGCAGATAACCTCTCTTTCACTAAATGAAAAGCTAGCTCACTTTGTTTTAATTCTGTCAAGGCAGTGAGCCTATATGTTGTCAGGCACTGTGAGTAGGTTAATGAGTGAGTGACGAACTGTCCAATTGACCAATGCACTCCTTGTTAATGGGAAGTAATAAAAGCCCAGCTACCTCCTGTGGAAAGAGAGAAAGTCAGCTCACTGGTAAGGAGCAGCTTCTTACCATGGTGCAGTTATCCGTGATTTTATAACTCATTCATTTAATATGATTTAAAGTAACTCATCTTGATCTTATTTAAAATACTTTTATTAGACCGACCTTGTGAATTTATAGACTTGTTCTGGATTTGGGTTTTTTTGGAAGGTACCCAAAGAGGATCACTGAGTCCAACTTCTGACTGTACAGACAGGGCAAACTAAGGATCATATGTCTAAGGGCATTGTCCTAACACTTCTTGAAGACTGATGCTTGGGATTATGGCCACTTCCTCAGGAAGCTTATTTCAGTACTTGATCACCCTCTTAGTGAAGAACTTTTCCTAATATCCAATCTGAGCATCTCTTGAGGCAGCTATAAGACATTTCTTTTTACCATCAGAGGTATCAACACCTCCTTCTCTACCTTCCCTATTATGAAGCAGCTGACATGAAGTTCTCTCTCAGTCTCCTCTTCTCTAGGCTGAACAAAGTAACTTTCAGCCACTCCTCATATTTCTTCATCTCAAGTCATTTACCATATTTGTTGTCTTCTTTTTGACACATTCCAATATTTTTATATTTTTATATCCTTCTTACTTCATAGAGCTCAAATCTGTATACAGTGCTCAAGGTAAGGATACAAAAAGGCTGAGTATAGTGGGACGATCACTTCTTCTGATTAGTTAACTAAATTGTGCTTAATGCACTCCAGATTACAGTTGGATATTTTAGCCTCCAAGATGATATTGTTGACTCTGATTAAGTTTACAACAGTCTGACTTTACTACCTCGAAGTGGTGATTTGTTTTCCTTTATTGGAAAGGCTTCTTTGGTGCCCGCTCTCTGATAGTTACACAGTTGTTTTCAAATTTCCACTTACATTTATTCACAGTGAGTTATCCTTGTTTGTTGCTCGGCTGAACATGAGCCAACAGTGTGCCCAGGTGGCCAAAAGGGCCAGTGCCATCCTGGCCTGCATTAAAAAAAGTGTGGCCAGCAGGAGCAGGGAGGTGATCATCCCCCTGTTCTCAACTCTGGTAAGGCCGCACTTTGAGTACTGTGTTCAGTTTTGGGCCCCTCACTACAAAAAAGACATTGAGGCCCTGGAGAGTGTCCAGAGAAGGGAAATGAAACTGGTGAGGGGTCTGGAGCACAAGTCTTACGAGGAGCAGCTGAGGGAACTGGGATTGTTTAGTCTGGAGAATAGGAGGCTCAGGGGAGACCTCATCGCACTCTACAACTTCCTGAAGGGAGGTTGTGGTGAAGAGGGGTTTGGCCTTTCCTCCCAGGCAACGAGCAGGATCTGGGGAAATGGCCGCAAGTTGTACTGGAAGAGGTTTAGGTTAGACTTAAGAAAGAACTTTTTTTCTCAGAGAGTGGTCAGGCACGAGAATGGCCTGCCAAGGGAGGTGGTAGAGTCGCCATCTCTGGCAGTGTTCAAGAGGCGTCTGGACGAGGAGCTGCAAGATATGTTTTAGTAGCTTGTGGTAGCAGTGGTAATGTGAAGATGGTTGGACTAGATGATCTTATAGGTCGTTTCCAACCTTGTGATTCTATGATTCTATGATTCTATGATTCTATGATTCTATGATTCTATGATTCTATGATTCTATGATTCTTGAGCTAACATCTCAAATCACAGAATCATAGAATCATTGATGTTGGAAATGGCCTCCAAGATCATCCATTCCAACCATCCGCCTATCACCAATATTTCCCCATTAAGCCATGACCCTCAGTACAACATGTTAATATTTCTTGAAAGCCTCCAGGGATGATGACTCCACCACTTCCCTGGACATCCTGTTGCAGCACCTGACCATTCTTTCAGAGAAAAAATTTTTCCTAACGTCCAATCTGAATCTTTCCTGGTGCCACTTGAGGCCATTCCTTCCAGTTCTATTGCTAGTCATATGGGAGAAGAGACTAACCTCTTCAGATAGTTGTAGAGAGAAAGCCTCTCCTGTGCCTCCTTTTCTCCAAATTAAACAATTGCAATTCCCACAACTGTTCTTCATAAGATTTATGCTCCAAATCCTCCACCAGCTTCGTTACCCCTCTCTAAACATGCTCCAGGGCCTCAACATCTTTCTCATAGTGTAGGGCCCCAAACTAAACCCAGTACTCAAGGAGTGGCCTCACAAGAGCTGAGTACAGAGGGATGATTACTTTGCTCCTGCTGGCAACAATATTTCTGATACAAGCCAAGTTGCCATTAGCCTTCTTGGCCACCTGGGCACACTGCTGTCTCATGTTCAACCAAGTGTCGACCAACACCCCCAGCTTCATTTCTTCTACACAGTCTTCCATTCGCTCTGCCCCAAGCCTGCAGAATTGTGTGGAGTTGTCGCCAAAGTGCAGTACCTGGCACTTGCTCTTGTTGAACTTCATCCCATTGGCCTTAGCCCAACTATTCAGCCTGTTCAGATCACTGTAGGGTTTATCTACACTCAAACATTTTGACACTTCCTCCCAGTCTGGCGTCATCTACAAACTTACTGAGGGTGCACTCAGCACCCTCATCAGAGTCATAAAGATATTGAAGAGGACAGGCTCCAGTGCAGACCCCTGGAGAACACTAGTTGTGGCTGGTCACCAGTTGTATTTAACTCTATTCACCACCACTGTCTCACCTGGCCATCCAGCCAGATCTTCACCCAGCAAAGTGTACCTGACTACTTCTTCTGTGCTGTATTGTATTTCCAGCATATATCAGGGAAGTTGAAGTCCCCCATGAGATCAAGGGCTGGTGATTGCATAGCTTCTGCCAGGTGCTCAAAGTATGCCTTATCTATTTCTTCATCCTGATTAGGAGGTCTATAACAGAGCCCCAACAGGAAGTCAGCCTTGCTGGCCGTATACCTGATCCTTAACCATGAAGATTCAACCTTACCATTCCTAGCCCCATCAGAACATTCTTTAACATAGAGAACCATGCCATCACCCCTCCTTCCTTGTCTGTCCCTTCTAAAGGGCTTATAGCCATCCATTGCATCACTCCAGTCATGGGAGTGATCCCACCGTATTTCCATAATGCCAACTATGTCAGTTTGCCTTCTGCACAATGGCTTCCAGCTCTTCCTATCTGTTTCTCACGTTGTGTGCATTGGTGTAGTGCATTATTGCATTGCACTTCATCTGAGCCACTTGCCTCACCGCTAGTCCTGTCAACATTCCCCTAGGTGCATTTCTGGAAGGTCTGGTTTTATCCCATTCCCCCTTCATAACTAGTTTAAAGCTCTCCCACTGAGCCCCATCAGCTCCTGGGACGTTTCCCCCTTTAAGATAGGTGAGACTCTTCAGTTTAAGTAATTTTTGTTCCCATGTGCATTTGCAGATAATGATCTTGTCCTTTCACAGTTCCTGTTTTGCTAAACAAGACAAAATTCATTTAGCCTACACTAGATTCCCTTCTCTGATACAGTTATCACCCTTTCTTTGTATCTGCATTCCAATTTCATCTGACTTGGACATGTGTGCGTTATTCCTGGTGAAATTTCAATACAGTTTTTAAAAAGAATGATAAGCCTCATGTAAGCTAGAACATCCTTCCTAGAGAAGATTCAGATAAATTTATTTTTTTCAGATATAGTCTGCATTGCTGATTATTTAATATATATAGGTAATTGACTCCCTGTGTTACTGCTGACTGATCTTACAGTGAAATTCAAGAAGTCATAGGTTTTAATTTTTCTCAACAAATTCCAACTCATTTCTATTATGTAAAATTATCTAAGTTTTCTTACATGATAGTCCAGTCCTTCTGTATTGATAGCGTCCCTGAACTTACATCATTGCTGAATATCAGTAATGCAAAGCAGTTTTCATATCAAGAACACAAGCTCAGGAACGTACCATGCTTTTGTCATTGAGTAGTTTCACACGCATTCAGCAAATTTTTCTACTGACCTCTAATTCAATCGTTTTCTTAAAACACTATATGCATTTTTTTTTTCTTTTTTTCACATTCTGCAAGTGTAGGTACTTATCAAATAAATACTTATAAAATATCTTGGCACTTCTATCTTGGAAATCCTGGAATCTAATTGCTTTTATTCCATTTTAAATTCATGTAGTTACTTCAGTAAATTCTTCCTTCTAAATATATTCTGTAGCCTGGTACACTCTGACATCAAACTAATGGAGCCATGTTTGTCATGGGTATATCAGGAGACATTAAGACTTTCTTATTATTATTGAAAAAACAATTTCTACTTTTTTTTTTTTTTTCTTTCTGATTAGTAAATAAAGTTGTATTTGCTCTTCCTTGCCTTTGCAGGAAGACCCAAATGTCTCAAAAATTTAGGTTAATTCTTTACCAGAAGCTCCATTGCTGACATTTTAACAAAGATTTTGTGTCAGTCAAGGATGCATGGAGTGCTAGAACTAAATAGATATTTACAAACTATAAACATTTTAGTCAGTGTGACTTTTCCTGTCTCAGTCATGCAGGATTCTTCTTCCTTGTGAATAAAAAGATAACTCAAAGATGTACAAGATCTGAATATATAACAAGAATTACAAGTAAATTAATTAAATATACTTAATTTGGCTAAAGCAGCATTCATAGTGCATTTAAACGAAAGTCAACTGTTAATTTTTCATACCATCTGCAGTAAAAAATCTGAACAATAAATGAGATTTTATTAGATGTTAACAAAAAGTGATCATACATGATCACTCAACACTATGACAAGATTCTATCAAAATACTCTAAGGTTTGTTAAAGCTTTTAAACTAGAAAGAGATGCTCAAGTTTACAAGTCTATTTTAAGTTAGTAAACTGTATTTTTAAAATAAGGATTATAATTGAAAAGAACTTGAATGGCCTGGCTTTTTACCTAACAGAAACTAGATTTTGTCAATGATATAACCCCAGTGGTATACTTGGCTTCCACAGTCATATGTGCAATCAAAATCAAAACTCATACAAGGTCCCTGCATCAGTGACAAAGTGCCCAGAAGGCTTAAAGATTAAATGAAATCATAAGAGGTCAAATAATCACTTTGTGAAAAGAAAAATATAGGAAAGCCCCGAAAAAAGCTAAAGATGAGTATCTGTGTTTTATCGCTTCATTGATTGGGTATATTAAATATGAACTTTGTGTCTATAATAAAAGATATGGTAATACCACTGTTAGACACAGAAGAAGTAATTTTAAAAAGAATTTTGAAATCATCAAATCATAGAATTACTAAGGTTGGAAGAGACTCCCCCGATCATCTAGTCCAACCATCCACATATCAATAATGCCCAGTAGACTATGTCTCTAAGTACTAAATCAACCCTTTCTTAGGATGGTTACTAAGCTTAGAGTGTGCCACAATTCAAATAAGTGAAGTAACTTTTTGCCTAGTATAGAAAAACCAGTAATTTTTTCGCTGTCAAAAATCTGTAATTTCTTTTCTCATCTGATCCAGACGGAGTGTCAAAAGAGATATCGGCCCCAGTTATCGTCTTTGTTTAACTTGATATAAATCAACTCAGTAAGGCAAAGGTTTCCAGTGCTAATCTGCTCAATCTATTCAGACATGCAAGAAAGCTTTTTGTTTCCTGTTTGCAGCTACTTTACTCCTACAGGCATAACACAAATTGCAAAGATGATGTTCTGGGAAAGCTACTGTATACCTCAGTTATTTCCAGAAAATAGACCAATGTTTCAATATTAATAAGAGTTGCTTTATAAAGTTTGAAGCAGCCATGATCTCTTCCTCCACCTACATTAGTGGTCTGTTGCGTTAACCTTGCTCTGTCTTCCAGTGTGGCATCTGCAGGTACTATTCTATATTCCTTGGTTACACTAAGTTAGGCAAAATCTTTGGAACAGATTCATATCAAAAGCAAAAGCATATTTCTGAGCTTCACTTAGGCCATTTGACTTTATAGGAAAATGTTCCAAATATTTTGTTGGTGAAACAGAATATTTTGTATGGTTGTCAACAGTATCCAAGTGAAAACCTCTGTCACTTATCTATTCACTTCTGTCACTTCAAGTTATTTATTTTCAAAATCCGAAATGTATGTATCAGAAAACATTTTGCAGAAGAATAAAAACATCATTCTTGAAGCATACACAATAAAAATGAGATAATTTCCTTTTCATAAAAAAAATAAGAGTATAAAAATATGTAACGGTATTTATGCCTGGAAAGACATTATATAAATTAAAAAAAAAAAAAAATGAAAAATCTATAGTCATGGAACATATAAAACAGAAAAGAATTACTTCAAATTTAACTTTCCATTAGCTTATGTTGATGATTAAATTATGCTGATGTGAGGATTATTGTGCCCTTGAGCCAAAGTTTAACAGTCCACTTACAGTCTAGTAATAGAGATTTAAGAAATGATGACTCTGTCATAATGTGGGTGCTATAATAGATATATTCAGATGGCTTTTCACATACAAATGTATTTAAATAAAAGGAATATTACATCAATCATGATCTGCAACACACTTCAGATTTTTTTTCTGGCACTTTATCTCATAAAATTACAGTTAAATTATAAATACTGTGAATTGGCAGTTAAATAATATCAGCCTAACAACAACGAAGATAAAGAGGATAAATATTTTGCTATTTCATTGTGACCTATAATGCTATTGCACTTGGTGATATTATTGCCGTGAAATGATCTTGCCATTTTCACTTTTTAGAATTTCTTTCTCTGTTCTTACAATGTAGAATACTGCAGAACTTCACTGGGAGCTGACATATCATGTCCATCAAAACATATACTTACTGACTGCATGGACTGTGAGGTTCTGAAACAATGTGCCCAATGTTAATAATTACCAAACAAAACTAATTTAATTATAATATTATAGGGCTTTCTTCTTTTAAAGATTTTAATACCATAGACTTAAGGCACTTTGTTCAATTTTATGATTCTATTAATTCATTTGGTTTAATATCTTGCTTGCATCCCACCTTCATGATATTTCCCTTAAAAAAAAAAAAAAAAAAAAAAGCTTTCTGGGGCAAAGCCACAATGACTAAACATCAAAACTCTATCCAGCAACAAGTACATGCAAGTACATGCCTTGAAGTAAAATCTCTTTTCCAAATGACATTTTTGTTTTCTCCTTATTCCAAAATTATGATAAAATTTAAAAAGACCTTCAACTCACAAAGATTTTATTAAGAAAGTCATTGATAAGTAACAGTGACTCATTATCTAAGCTTCTGCAAAATGTCAGACACTGAAAATAAGAAAAATGTTTCTGCACAAGAAAAATCACAAAGTTTACAGAATAAGCCATGCTGTTCTTTGTATTAAGAGTAAAATTTTCTATCTGTGCAGTGCAGCAGGGGAACAGGGCCAAAGTCATTCTAAATGTGCTGAATGGCAACGGTTATACATTGGAAAAGTGTGCAGGTCTCTGATTTCATGTCATTTTGACATAAGAACAAATATATGGAAGTGTAGCTATGGATTCCAAAGCTCTTCAATTACTCAAACATACCCTAGGAACATGAAACATGTCAGTCCATCTCAGTATTCTCCCTCTGCCAGAGGAAGATAACAATTCCTGGAGAAGAGTACTGGAAACATGAGTAATACAAAGTGATCACTCCCAAGTAAGAGTAATTTACCATCTTGAGCTAGAGGATGTGCTAAATATTCTCCAATGGAATTCTATCATTTTTTTAAAACCCATTTATACTCTGACTTTCTTGATAGCTGTTGCAAGGAAATCCCGTTTAATAATGTTGAAACAGTGACAAATTTTTTTCCAATTTACCTTTTCCACAAAATACTCTCTTATAAACTTCTACCATCTTTCCCTTCAGCTTGTCTCCAGACTGTAAACTCTGAGTATGTTTTGTCTTTGTCATGGTTTTATGATTTTTGGTCGTCAGTATTCCACACCATAACATCATGTGATGCATTGGGGGTGGGGTTTGGTGTCTGCCGGGTGTTCGTCCGTCGGAGAGGAGCTACGTTTCTACAGGCCACCTGATCTGAAAGAGGGAATGAATGAGGCCTTCTACAAACAGCTGGAAGTAGCCTCACAGTCCTTAACACTGGTTCTTATGGAGGACTTCAAACATTCTGATATTTGTTAGATAAGCAACAGAGCCAAACAAAAGGTCCAGGCAATTCCTGCAATGTGTTGATGGTAACTTTCTGACAAGTTGGAGTGTGCTACTCGACCTTATTTTTATTAAGAGGGAAGAGCTGATCAGGAATGTGAAGGTTGGGGGCAGCTTGAGATGCAACAATCATGAGATAGTGGAATTCAAGATCTTGGGGGAAAGAAGCAAAGCAACAAGTAGAATTGCTACCCAGGACTTCAGGAGAGCTGACTTTGACTTCAGCACATGCTGAGTATCTCAAAGAACTATCTAATAAGTTATTATTATTATTATTATTTTCTGAGTGAATTTACATAATTTAAAAACTATCATTATGCATATATATTTCTCCCTGTGTGCATTTCTTCCCACTTACACACATTGATTTTCATCTGCTATTTTACACATAATCATTCATTTTTCTGAGATTATTTTCCCTCTCTAGGCAACCAATTTTAATTTCTACTATAAGACCACCGTTTCAGAAGAAGACAAAGAGTCCATCACGCGTACCCACTGTGATGAGAAAAGCCTGTTGTCTCATTTGACATCATTCAAGACCAATGATAAGGTGCACATTTTTATCCACTTTAGATCTGTATATGTACCTTTAAGTTCAGAGTGATATAAAATAATGTTATAAACATAATTTTTAACTCAAAATATACTTTACTATCAAAATAAGCAAGTTACCAGAGCTGGCAGAAGAAGATTTACCTCTCACAGAGGCAAAATTGTTTATTAGTTAGCAAGTAGAAGAAATGATATGTGATTTAACAAAGACATATTACCATTTCCAAGGATGCAGATAATCCACTGCTTTGGATTAAGAGACATGACAGACTGTCTGCTTCTTCAAGGAAGTCATAAAAATATTTTGAGAAAAAAGATTGTTAAGTCCAGAGTCTTGGATGACTTCAAAGGAGAGATTGTCTATAAAAGCTAATATATATCACCAGGACAGAGAGCTCTCTAATAATGCAACTTGGAGAAAATGATGAGCAAAAATAGAAAATCCCTAATAATCACCTTGTCTGGGCTAATTATCAGCTAGATATGGGAAAAAAAAAAAAAAAAAAAAAAAAGTTTCTCATGTTAGCATCAAAACAAGTTTAGTTTTTCTTCAATTTATTTTATAAACTTATTTATTATTTATAAACATCAGCTGCTTTTTTCCCTCTTTTTCATTTTGTAAACAAAATAATTTGTTCTGAATCTTACTTACCATGGTTTGAGTTAGATGTATAATAGAGAGAAAGACAGGAGATAAGTGAAATAAATCTATAGACGAACCATTTAGAAGTTCACTACTTTGATACTTCAATTTCCCATGAAATTTTGTTTTAGTATTATGAAATCCATTTTTTTCTGTAGCTTTCAGTTTTCATCAGCTTCATAGAGTCTTAAAAGGCTGAGTTAATTGTAACAATTTTTTTGTCACAGTAGAAATGTAATTACCTTTTCTTTCTGGTTATGTCTTTCAGACTAGTTCCTAACTTCATATGATAAATGACAAGACTTTTTTTTTATATTGAGTATAAAGTAAAGGTTTTCGTCATGATCAATGAACACTTTTATAAAAACTTGATGACGTTTTTACAAAACTAATTATAGTTAGTGTGCAGAGAACATTTGTATAATGGCTGTTCCAAAAGTAATGTCTCTCATTTTATTATGTTGACCCATGATATCAGAGGTGCATGTTGATAGTATGGCAATAGATGTTTAACCTTCGCACCTATATTCTGTTACATTGTGTTGCTATGTGACAGATGACAATAGAGGGACAGTCTGACAGAATGACATTAGACACTGAAGTGTGTATGAAGCAAAGGTGTGTCACTGAATTCCTCCATGCAGAAGAAATGGCCCCATTGACATTTACATATGCTTGCTAAACATTTATGGAATCTAACCAGAGGATGTGAGCACAGTGAGACAGCCAGTGGTGTGTTTCAGCAGTGGTGACAGTAACAGTGGGTCATCTTCACTGGTGCAGACTTTTTCTAGCTCAGCATACAGGCTCTTGTTCATTGCTGGTGAATATGCATAGCTAGTAGTGGTGTCTATGTTGAAAAACAGTATTTTGTAGCTTAGAATTTGCTCTATAAAATAGTATTATTTTACTCTTTCTGTCTGGTGTAGTTTCCATGGAAAGAAATAGGAGGCTCTTTTGATGCAGCCCAGGATACTCTTGACACTGCTGGCTCATGTCCAGTTTTTCATCCAACAGGACCCATAAGTCCTACTCTGCAATGCTGTTCTCTGTGGGTTCTCCCAGTCTGCACATGTATCTGAGATTGCTTCAACCACAGTGCAACTCCTTGCACTTGGCCTTGTTGAATTACATTAGGTTCACATTGACTCACTTTTCAAGCCTGTCCAGGACCCTCTGGATGGCACATCTCTGAATGGCTCTGGTAATCTACCTAGACAGCTTGCTTTCCAGAATGTACTTGACTCACCTGTTCAGTTGTGATCCATCTGATGCCCTTGAAGGGAACCCAAAGCCTTGATCATGGCAACATCCATGCAGCCAATCATTCACCTGGTCTGTTCTCCTCCTTCTTTCTGGGTCCCAGAAACCAGCCAGGAGGACTGAGAATACTACTTGTGCTCTTAATCTCTTCAGTGCCCTTTTAAGAGATGTAAAGCCTATTTTAACATTCTGTAGTTTCCTTGTAGCAGCCTTCTGAGACTTAACTTGATTGAGAATGAGAGGATTGTAGCCATCCAGCTTTTATCAGACTTGGTAGCCTCTTCATGATATCTGTAATGTGCATCCCAGAAGACAGCAAGCCTGTCTGAAAACAGCAAGCCTGTCTGAAAAGATTATACAAGTGGTAAATGAAGTCCTTGGTACTTCCCAGCAAGGAGTTTCCAGTTAACAGGACTCTTTGGCTTTCTTTCTTTTTTTTTTTTTTTGGTGACACTAGTTCTAATATTGTTCCTCAGTTGGACCTGCTTAATGTTCTTTTTCCTTTCTGGGTCTTGACTATTTTGACTGTTGGCCATATCCTCTCCCCTTTTTAGCCCCAGAGCTTCATATCTGTTGCTGGGCACTACGGAGGTTCTGCTTGACTGCAGAATGAGGCTGCACCAGAGCTGATCACACCAGAGATGGGGAGGCTAAAATGTCTATTAAGGTTCTATTTCTCTCCAAGTGTGTGAAGTTAGGTGAGACTAAGCATTTCTTTATCGACTGTTACAAAACAGACATTTTAGTTAAATGAAGCAAACAGATAAAAGTGGGTCAGTGGGGACAGAGAAGATAAGAGTCTATAATCATTTATAAGGTCATTTTACAAATAAAGGCAAACTAGAAAAAAAGTCCCAATTACTACACTTTCTGACACGGGATCTTTTCCCTCTCAAAACATTTTGTACCCACACACTATTCTGCTTTGCTACTGTAGACTATTTACAAAGATAGGCATCCCTCCTCTTCACACCACCAGTGAACAGCAAGCCTCCTCATGCAGAGACTCTGTATTATATACATTGTGGTGGGCATGTTACTGGTATGGGCTCCCCAACTCTGCTTCAAGGTAAGAAACAGCATGGAAGTAAGCATTATTTCCTAAGGCAAAAAATCTTCACTGCATTGCTTCTTTGTGGACAAAACTATTTACTATTTCATCTTCAAAACAAATTCCTGTTTCCAGGGGGATACTACAAAGATTTTTCTTTATTACAGAACATTCATGTCTCTTCTTGTATAATTGTATACTTCAAACACTAAAGAAGAAAATGTGTATAAATAGATTCTGTAGCTAGTGGTTTATCCACTGACTTTCATATTATCCAGTACCAAGAAAATCTCATTCTTCCACCTGCAAAGCTACCCTTTTCTTTTGATCCTTGCTCATTATCATCTGTCACTTCTGACCTTCCACATTCTATTCAATCACTTACTGTTTCAGGTACAAACTGATGGACACTGCAACTGGAGAAAGGATAGGAGATTTATACTAAATGTTAAGTTCAACTAGTATTTAGGATTTGCCTACAACTAGTAGTACAATAAGGTAGATCGAATTGACTTGATATTATAGAGAATAGATTGATATTTTTAATTAGTGAGACTTGTGACTAGGAGAAGATAGGAATGCAAAAACAGGCTGAATGAGAAAAGAAAAGAAAGGAAATAAAATATCACCTCGATTATGAACAAATATGAACAAATACGATTACTTTTCAGATTCTGTATTGTAAAGCAGAGGATTATAATAAGATGAATATGAGAAGCTAACGGGAAACGTAAGCATGACTTCAATTATAAGGTTTGAAATCACCCTTCTATCCTCGAGTCTGCAACAAAGAGTAATCTGTTAATCAACAAAGCTAATTTTGAAAGGACATTGTGAGTGTTACTGTTATTTAATGTCCCTTGTTTAATATCTGAGTTTTTCATCAGAAAATATTATGGGTCAGATTCCATTTAAATGCACATGCTGAATAATCATTCCTTAGTCACTTACTGGGTAGTCAGGCTAATTTCAAGGAGGCAACTTAGCAAGATTTTAGTCTGTATAGCACAGATCTGGCCAAATGTTTTTTGTCTTCCCAACCAATTATAGAACAAAATAGTTACTAGTTGTCATGGTTTTACGTTTTTTGGTTTTCAGTATTCCACATCAACACATCATGTAGTGCACTGGAACTAAAGTGTTAATACTCCAGCTCCATGTACCTATCCCTGTACGTGACAGAAGTCATGGGATCTGACCTTTCCGCGGGGGTGGGGGGAAACGCTCACTTACTGCTTGGTAGTGGACTCTTGGAGATTGTGTTTCCTAGCCATCCCAAGCTTTTCAGTTTTGACTTGGTCTCGGGAACTCTCTCTCCTATCTTATTTGATTTATTAGTCTCAATTTCAATTAGATCTTATTATATTGTGTTATTTTGCATTTCCAATATCATAGTTAGTAAAATAAGTTTTCCTCCATAGATTGCATAGATTGTTACCGCTGTTGTTTTTCTTCCCCTCCTTCCTTCCCATTTTGTGTGGGGTCGGGATGGGGGTAGAGGGGCCCCCCTGTCACGGGCATAGATTGATCTAGTTAACACCGTGACACTAGTCATGCTTGAACACATGCTAGTTTACTAGTATTCTACTAGTTTGTTTTGTATAAAACAAACAAAAAAAAAACTTCGGCATATTTCAAGATTAAATCATGGAGATCACAGAACTAATCATTCCTATCTAAGTTTAAGAGTGTACAGGAGGTGATTAGATGAAAAACCTGAATATCCAGGACTTCTACATTAGTCATGGAAGGATGAAGTTTTCAAAAGGGGCAGATTCAGATCAAATATAATTGTCTCTCTTCCCATTTTTTCTGTGTGATTACAGAAGTTCCCAGCTACACCAGAAGATGTCTTCTAAATGTCTACAGAGGAACATTCTTTCTCTTCATTAGTTTTTGTGCTGATTTCAGTATGAAGTTTTCCCAACACCACTGAAATTTTTAGTATCAGAAACTTATTTTAAGCTTTATCCATAGAATCATAGAATCATAGAATTGCTAATAGTCAAATATTCTGTTTCCTTAACTGGTTTGTTACAGAAGACCCACTATATTTTATTGCTGCCAACAACAAATTATCAACCTAGAAATTCTGAAGGAAAAATTATTTTCTGAAGGTGCCTATCACACACAGTACCTGAAGAAGATAAGATGGCCAATTCAACTTAAGCTCCTAACGTGCAGAAGTTTAATTTGGGTGGATTGACTGTTGTTTTCTGAGAATTTTAAAGCATTCAAGTTTGAAAACTGTATAGAAAATGCATTGCCATATAACATTTATTACTATCTGGAGATTTGCAAATGGGCCTATGACAAAAGCCTTTAAATTTCTGTAATGTGTAAATATTTCAGGAGTTTTTTCAACTTGTCCTTTGTCATTACTTTCCATGCAAACACAAATTCAGCTATCTTACCGAACAGGTACTGAAAGTGCCAACTTTGTTCATTGTATAATCTGGGTTTTTCCACTCCTTTCTCTTTTCTAAATTTTTTCCAATATTTATTTATTTACTCACGAGGTTGGAATCTTAAATTTAGATATTCTGCTTGAGTTAAAAGTTGAGTTAATTTTGACTCGAACTAAAGAGAAGTTACTCTATTTTCAATGTCAACTCCACTAGCTAGACTGTAAGCATGACAAACTTTTCTTTGTGCCTTTTATTTAAATGAGATTGAAATATTATAGTATATAATATAAAACACAAAATGTATAAAATATAAAAATATATAAAATATAAAATACAAAATATAAAATATAAAATATAAAATATAAAATATAAAACATAATATAACTATACAGGGACTGAAATATTTCGGGGACCTTTTATCTGAATACTTTCTACAGTCAAAAAAAAAAAAAAAAGCTTATATTGGCCTTCATTTTTCAAATGATCTTTAACACTGATGTTAAAAGGAAGAAGGAACAGCAAATATAAAGATATAACTATTCATTATAACCTACCACTATATGCTTGAAGATTCCTCTACTAGCAAATAAGCGTATTTGACTATATAAAATAAAATGTGTTAAGAAGATATGACTTTTACTCATTTATTCATGAGTTTCCTAATCTTTGAAAAATAAAATAACATAAAAATAATACTATTTAAATGGATGAGAATGAAAACATTCATCTGTACTAATAATCTGTACCAATAGAATAATGGTGATAATGTTTTTCAAGTTAATATGCTTTTTTTTTCTCTCCACCAGCGTGTTTTTACCCTTTTAATCTTGACAGTCTTGGACTGTGTTCATGGTCCTATCTTATTTTCACAACACAGTTTCTATAGAAATCAGATACTGTGAAGTGCTAATGTCTTTCCAATTGACTAGCCTTCTTTGAATCTTAACTTTTGAAACAATACTGCAAGTCAAAGTTCTGCGATCTCTGTACAATAGTATTTGCATTTTTCCATGAGTGTGGGATTTTCTGATTATTTCTCAGTACACTTGTAAGGTCTTTGAGTCAGAATTGGGTTGTTGTTTTTTTCTTTCTTTGTTTGTTTGTTTGTTGTTTGTTTGTTTTGTTTTTCTGTGCATATCCTGAGAAATGAACAAATTATCAAAGACATTTGTTTCAGAGAGTACCCCCAGCCCCTTTTCTAATTACAAAGTGATTGCAGCTGTTTTCGACATAGTGAAACATATTAGTTCTATTAGTAGCAATAACAAGAGTGTTAAAAGTATTCAGTAAGCTCAAATGGGAGTAAGGCATAACGTTTTACTACTCCATAGGGAGTTACAACAAGTGTTTTAAATGTAAAGCTGTTAGTGGTTTAGCAACTATCTGAACTCTGGAGAGCAATAAAGTGCTTGTAAACTCACTTGAATAAGTTCACAACCTAAAGGAAAATACCAAAGTGGAGGAAAAAATTGAATCATCACTCCGATTTCAACAGTTCTTAAAGGCTCACAGATACTACTTATGTTCAGAAGGCCAGGTCATCTTACTCATGCCACTTCCTCATTAGATTCAAATGAATAGAGCCAAATGTTTGCAAATACGTGATCAGCCAGAAATGTAATCTAATATATCATACTTCCATTGTGTTTAGATATAGGACAGGTACAAAACAGACACAGAATATTTACAGGAAATAATTGTGTTGCACAGATACAAAGAACATAATAAAAGGTAAAAAAAAATGATTGTTGTGGGTTAACCCTAGTATGCTAAGCTACCTAGACACTCACTCACTCACCTTACCCTAGCATCATGCAGGAGGCAAGTGAAAAGGTAAAACTGGGAAAATTCATGGGATGAAATAAAGACAGCAACGCACAAAAGACCATCCTATCTGACATTCTGCAAGAACTGCTTCTATTAACTATTTATAAATGTCTTATACATGCATAGTATAAACTTTTCTGCAGCAGGGATATTAATCAACATAATTGGCATACAACTTGAACTAGACACAGCAGATGTTACATCAGGGAATACTTAAATTTTTTTGAAATTTGCACATAGAGGTCTTCTGTAAGAATCAGTCTAATACATAAATACAAAGAATAACCTAGTCAGAATTTCCGTGCCCCAAGATAACCTATTATTTCATCTATTCAGAGAACTGATGGGAAATTCCTGAACCACTGATGGAATTAATGTCCTAATAGCAATTGGTGTGTATTATTGGCACAGCCCAGATATTCATATACATCACCATTACAATTTGAGAACAAACTTGATTTATATACTCATATCTTCAATCCCAAATTTCTTGCCACACTTGAGTTATCCAAACTGTATAGAAGATAAAAGTGACATTTGTAGAAGCATAGAGTCAAACAGGTTAGAAGGGGAATGTGAAGACTGCCCAGTTAAACTTCCTATTAAGATCAGGCCAGCTAGAACATGTTGCTCAAGGCCCTATTCAATATAATTTTGACGCCTCAATGGAGGATGCAAACTTTTTGTCTAATCATTTGCTCATTATGAGCATTTTTTAATGATATCTAATCAGAATTTATTTAGTTGCAACATTTGAAAATTTCTTCTTCTCATTATTAATTTGTAGTTATGAGAAGAGTCTGGCTTGTCTTCTCTTCGCCTCCTGCTATGTGGTCAAACATAGCAATAAGATTAATCAGATTTTCTTCTTAAAATGGAGTAAGGTTCCAAAACTTTTTGGTGGCCCTCCATTCCTATGTGCCAAAACCCTTCTCATATCAAAGATCTCCAAACTGGATGGAGAACAACAGATGTAATCACATAAGAGGCAAAGTGATAGGAATAATCACTGCCCTTCATCTACTGACTACACTCTTGCCCAACACTACTTATTAATGTTATTTACATTCTGCCGACAGTTTACAGTTCTTCTCTACAAAGTTATTTTCTATCCAGCCTATTCACAGTTGCTTAAAAGAAGCTACAGCTTCCAAGGGTCAAGACTTTATATTTGCCTTTACTGAACTTTCTGAAACACTGGCTAGCCTGTTTCTCCAAACTGTAAAACTGTCTGAAAATACAGAAGCCCTGCCTTCCAGTGGTATAAACTATAAACTCGTTAGCATCCCATATCATGCCCAGGCTACTAACAAATACTTAAATGTTAATAACCCAATATGACACCCTGAGAGATTTCACTCATCATGACGAGACACCAGCTGAATTTTGAATCCTCTAGCTTAGTATTTGATTCCAGAAGTCCAGCCAGTTTTCTATCATGTTATGCAGTTAATATTTTGTCAGGATGGTTCTAAGGATGCTATGGGAAAACAGGCCAAAGATCTTTCTGAAAGCAAAGTAAACAGCATCAATTGCTGTCCCCATGTTCACAGAGTCAACAATCTAATTATAAGAAGTTGTTCAGTTCATCAAGCGTTTAAAAGAAACAGATCTACAAAGCCCCTGATCAGATCTTCAAACTCATTTTTGGTGTTCCCCAAAATGATAGGCAGAATCTGATGAAAACACTATCTTTTTCAGCTTCTATTCATTTTGTATTATTTAATTGCCCTTTCGCACATAAGTTCCCACTATAATATTGGCAATTATGTCCCTAAAAAGATTAAAGCATATTAAGATATATGAACTATTAATTTTAAGTGTCTAATTGAAAAATATTATTATTTCTATTAATTACAAAATGTGCAATTAGTCCTATGAAACTGATCAGTAATAAGTAAGGAAAGATTAATGTGCTTCAATATCTTGAAGCATGAAACCAATGTGGCATTAATATATTCAGAAAATTTAACTAAACACTTGTGAACATCTTGGAAATATTTCACACCAAGCATTAATGTGTTATCACATTTTAGTGAATAAAAAAATTTTATTTTTTTCTGTCTGTGTGTGCAATAGTATATTTTCATCCTTTTGTTAAATACTTCATCACTAGTATTTTAGGATTAAAACTAAAAATTTTCTTTAAGAAAAAGGATCTTGTTAATAGTCAACTTGCTAAAATTCTGTGTTATGTTGGATAATTATATAATTTATTTTATAATTTATTTTATAATTTACATTGTCAAGAGAAAATGCTTGTGCCTTGGAAAGACAGTCAACCAGCCATCAAACAATGGTATTGATATTTATTAAAAGCAGCTGTAACCATAAAGATCCAACCGCCTGAACACTTCAGAGCTAAACAAAAATTGAAATATTATCAAGAGGAATTATCTAAAAGCCTATTTAACAGTGACAGGCACATCAACCACCACTTTAAGAAGCTCGTTCCAGTGTTTGACCACGCTCACAGTAAAGAAATTTCTCCTTCTGTCTAGTCAGAACCTCTCCTGGGACAGCTTTGTGCCATTCCCATACATGTTATTACCACAGAGAAGAGATTGATTCTCTCTCTTCATTTCCACCCCCCCACCCACCCACGTAAAGTTTTAGAGTTGCAAAGATCAACAAAATCTAAAAGAGGAGAGCATACGGATGCTTTTGGTTTTAATGAGAACACTAACTGTCATTATATTGCAAGGTACAAAATACTTTATTCAAGCTACCATTTTCTATGAACCTTTGTTACTATTTATTTTCATTTCCATATATCCAGATACTTTTTTAATGCAAAATGAAAGAGATAGATTCTGGCAGTGAATTGATCATTGCTTTGTCTTTATGCATGTGGTGGTTTTGCTTTCTTTTCAATAAAGAACAAATCTTTGTTACCCAGTCAGCTTCTAAATTGTAGAAAATCAACATGCAGTAGCCAGTGACATTCTTTGTTCATTTCCCATAAATTTTTTAATCTCTTCAGTGGTACTAACTGTTTTCAGTAATGTCACTGTATATTATAACTGTTTTCCTCATATAGGAAGGTTTTCCCCTTGGTCAAGGTGGATGATCAGAGAGTATCTAAGTAAAATCAATGCTGACAAAAGGCCCCAGTGGAATGCACCTATGTATGGTGACGATGCTGACAGAAGTGATTGCCAGACCACTCTTCATAATTTTTGAAAGGTCTTGGAGAATAGGAGGACAGCAAATGTCACTCCAATTTTCATAAAGTGCAAAAAGGAGCATCCAGGCAACTACAGGCTAGTCAGCCTCACCCCCCATCCCTAGAACGGTGATGCATCTTGCTCTAGATGCCACCTCCAAGCAATTGGAAGAGAAGAAGGTTATCAGGTGTAGTCAACATGGATTCACCAGGTGGAAATCATACTTGACCAGCCTTGTGGCCTTCTGTTATGTCATGACCAGATGGGTAGATGTTGGGAGAGCAGTGGATTTTGTGTATCCTGACTTCAGAAAGGCATTTGTCAATGTTTCCCATAGCTTCCTCATTACAAAACTTAGAAAGTGTGAAATAACAAAGTGGTGGATAGACAACTAGCTGACTGGTGAGATCAGGGGGTTGTGAACAGTGCTGCAGTGTAGTTGGAGACCAGTAGCTAGCAGTGTTGCCCAGGGGTTGGTACTGGGCCTGATCTTGTTCAGCATCTTCACCTATGGCCTGGATGAAGGGATAGAGTACACCCTCAGCAATTTTGCTGATGATATGAAGCCAGAAGAAGTGGTTGACACACCAGAAGGCTGTGCTGCCATTCAGAGAGACCTGGACAGGCTGGAGATTTGGGCAGAGAGGAATCTGATGAAGTTCAACTAGGGCAAGTGTAAAGTCCTTCACCTAAAAGAGGAATAACCACATGCATCAATACTGGTTAGGGACTGACTTGCTGGAAAGGAGAGGAGAAGGACGTGGGTGTTATGTTGGTCATGAGCCAGTAGTATGCCTTTGTGGCCCAGAAGGCCAGTGGTAACCTGGGGTGCACTAAAAAGAGAGGGGCCAGCAGGTCAGGGGAGCTGACCCTTCTCTACTCTGCCTCAGTGTGGTCTCATCTGGTATACTATGTTCAATTTTGGGCTCCTCAGTTCAAAGCTTTATGAGGAATGGCTGAGGGAGCTGGGATTGTTCAGTCTGGAGAAGAGAAGGCTTAGGGGTGGCTTTATCACTCTGTACAGTTACCTGAAGGGAGGCTGCAGTGAAGTGCTTCTTATTTCACGTAACTAGCAATAGGATTAGAGGGAATGGCTTCAAGTTGCTCTATGGAGATTCAGGTTGGACAACAGGAAAGACTTCTTTTCCAAGAGAGTGGTCAGGCACTAGAAAGGGCTGCTCAGGGAGGTGGTAGAGACACCATACCTGGAGATATTCAGGAAGCATTTAGATGTTGTGCAGAAGGACATGGTTTAGTGGGAAATATTGGTGATATGTGGACAGTTGGACTGGATGATCTTAGAGGTCTTTTCCAATCGTGGTGACTCTATGATTATGTAAAATAGGACAGTGATCTTCTCTAGGGAGTCCAACAGAAGGTGACAAAGATGCCTGAGCGCCTGGAGCATCTCCTTTATGAGGAAAGCTGGGAGACCTAGAACTGCTTGGCCTGGAGAAAAGAAGACAGAGGGGATCTTTTCAGTGGTGCTCAGTGCCAGCACAAGGGGCAATGAGCAACAACTGGAACACACAAAGTTCCAAACAAACATGAGGAAGAACTTCTTTACTGTGAGGACGATAGAGCACTGAGGCAGGCTGCCCAGAGAGGTTGTGGAGTGTTCTCCTCTGGAGATATTCAAGTCTGCGTGCTTTCCTGAGCAGTCTATCATAGGAAACACTTCTGCTTTAGCAGAAGTGTTGGACTGGATGATATCCATAGGCCTCTTCCAATCCCTAACATTTTGTGAAGAAGCACTCTTGAAATATGTTCTGAATTGTTCTGTGTAACATCCACACAGATGCATAGTTCATCATTAGATTTCATCTGTGAAAGGCAGTAGCTGAAGATATTAAATTTTAAAAGACACATTTGCAGAGGATATGTAATAATTCAAGAAAGATGATTGCAGTAAATTGTTTTACAGAACTAGTATCGAAAAAAATCAGGACATATTTCAAGAAGGGCTGGAAAAAGTGGAATCTTTATTAATACTCATAACATCTAAATGTCAGAAAGTGGCGCAGAAATCAATGAGAATAAGCAAAAGACAAAAAAAGATAGATGTAAGAGATTTCAAATTCAGATATGATAGTATAAATGGAAGAACGTGCATATTTTTAAATAAACAGTGTAAGTGAATTGAAAAGGTAGGTGTGGAAATATATGGCAGCTGAAAATTTGCAAGCAGTTGAGAACAGAACTAAACACTGTTCTTTCCACACTTAAGAATTTTCTATGTGGATTGAAGTGGGGATGAGAGATCAGGAGAACATGGAGGTAATTAACAAAAACAAAGACATACAAAAATAGGAAAAAAAATCTAAAGGTAAAAGAAAAAAAAATTATACATAAAATCCATTAATCTAGACCTTTAAAAGTCAATAATATTCAATTACTTACTTTGGATGTAGGCCTTGACATGGAAAAGCTGTGGTTGGAGAAAGAAAAAAACAGAACAACTTTACCCACTAAGTGAGACAAAACACCTGCCATCTTGGCGATATGGATGTAAAATGACACCTTTGTCGGTTTCATTAGTCCATATTTGTAAAGATATATTATTAATATCAAAGGATCTGGTAAAAAAAGAAAACAACAAAATAACAATTGTATGCATCCTGAAAATACTGTGATAATATTAAAAAGAAAATTACTATATATGTATGTGCTAAAAGATTTCAGGAAGAACTTTTTTTAAAAAAAGCTCAATAAAAATTTATCAAAATGGTTTTGTGAAAAAAAAACATATTATTCTTTTTCCAGAATTGGTAAGAACTGATCAGTTTTCAGCACCTTTTATTTTCTTTACTAATCAAAAGCATATAGAAACTCAGAATTTTCCCTCGAAGATCTAAGGCAAATGAAATAATTTTGAATGAAAAGAATGAAATGAAAGCTAATGCAAATATATGTAAATATAAGCTCATTAAAATAATATGTTAAAAAAAATGAATTCATGAAAAAGATAGAAATGTTACAAAACTATATTAAAATCATACTGGTTTTGGCCAGCGATAAATCCCAAAAGCTCTGCCTAGTCATAAATACTTCAACTATTTTGCTTCAGTATGATACATGATTTGGCCGAATAAGTGCACTGGCTGAATGCTGTTCAGATGCAACATAGTTAAACCATAATATTCATCCAGATTACATCCCAGACTATATATTCAAGGGCAGATTTTAAGTATGGACATGCAAGCTTGACTCTCCATTTTACTATGGGTATTTGTACAATTGATAGACTGGTTTAGACTCTGCTCCAAATGAAATCACAAGATGAAAGTCCTGAATGCTCAACAGATGTGAAATCAAATTCACAGAAAGCATGCCATAACTGTGTCTGGTTCCATGACAATGAAGACAGTGAAGGGATCTACAGATCCACACCTCAAAGAAAGAATGGGGGGAGAAAGAGAAAAGGTAGGGAAATGGGGAGGAAATGGGGAAATCTTTACTGCTGCTGCAGGCGAAGTGACCAGGGTACAAAGAAAGAGGGCAAGCAGTCTCGTGACTCCCAGTCCATTTTTTATTTCCTTCCAAATGGAAAACAGAAACAGAAAAACAAAGTATTCTTGGAATTGTATTTCATTCTTCTCCTCCGAGACCAAGAAACCAGCTTTCATGAAGCCATGACACGTCATTATGCCAGCTGAAACAGAAGCTTTTTCATCCAGTTTTGGATGAGTTCTCCACTTCATGGAAGAGGTTTTAGACATGACAAACAATTCTGGAAACAAAACAAAAATGAACAAAAAAAAACAACAAAAAACAACCAAAGAACAACACAATACAAAGTACTACACTTATTATAGACATGCTCAGAAAATAAGTACAAATTTAAGTGTAGCTAGAACAGGAGAAGAAAATTCATTTGTTTTCTTTTAAATAAACAGAAGCTTCTAGCACAGATAAGAAGCATAGTGAAGGCATGTACAAAGTTGTAAATTTTCACCTTACTGACAGTTTTAATTGTTTCTGCCCTCTTCACTATCAGAAGACTAGAAAAATCTCTTTAGCTTTCCTGGGCTTTTTTGGTAAGCTGATCAGGAGAGCCTACAAAGATGAGCATACAACTTCTTTTCCACAAAAACGACTGATAGGTGCAATTTCCTGCAATGCTAGATAATGTTATTGCACAAAATTCACAAGTTCATCACCAAAGATTGTTCTATGTCCACATTATATTGTAGATATAATGCCAAGGAATGAAGGATATGTGTCCTTCTGAATCCACGTTTCTAGAAATATGAAGATAAATTGTTAATTTTAACTTCAGATTAGTTTAGGATTAGGCTCTGGGAGGTGAAAATCAGCTTCAGTTTAATCTTGTATCAGGTTAACAGCATTATAGGTAATGCTACTCAGTGGATGGGCATAAATGATGTCTTCTGAAAGGATGTGTAAGCAGTAAATTCACACTTGCAAATTGCTTCAGTGAGAAAGTGAAATGTCAAGTTTCACTAAGTTCAAAACTGCAGAAGAGGGAAGATTAAAAAAGTCTGCACTGACCCAGCCAGTAGTCCAATCTTAACATACTGTGAATTGCTTATTTCTGGGGAGCTGAGCTCCCTAATATAAAAAACTGAGGCCTTGAAAAATAAATCGAACCAATGGCTTGACTTGGTTTGAATGAAATACAGTTAATCTAGTTATTCTTAAAGAATAAATGACTTATATCTAAAATTCTGGTGCATGGAAGTAATCTTTAACAGAATGGAAATCCATTAGTTCTGAAATGACTGTTCACTTTACTAACAGCCCCTCATCAGCCTGCTCTAAGAGATTAAAATCAATGGAAAATCCCAGGCTTCAGTGTACATATTGCAAGCTTTTCCACTCTTTTTTTTTTTTTTTTTTTTTTGGGGGGGGGGGGGGGGGGGGGGGAAGGGGTAAATTTTGTTTGTAATATAAATCAGACATAAATTCACTTATATGCTTTGGTTCTTTCATGCTTCTGCGGTGATACAGTAAATTTGAAGCAGTCATACCCTTGGCTTAGGTGTCAGGTTGTGGCAGGTTCACACCTGTTTTTGTGCTGCTGAAGAACAGTGATAAGCCTGACTCCATATTTCCATCAGCACCAGGAATTCTATATCAATAGCTGAATAGTATATGTTCAACAGACATACATGAGTTCGTGATGCAAAAAAAAAAAGATACCCTGAAAAAAACAATAGATCTTAAACATGCCTTTTACATAGAAATATTCTGTCAAGTTATTATGAGACACACAAAGATTTTCCTTCTTTCTCCAGTTTTATCAGCACAGATATCTGATGAGTTTCTGTTTCCTTAGAAGAATACAAAGTAAGTGGTACAAAAACTTGCATCATGAAAATGGCAATGAAATCAGTCCTTGGTATCTTTAAGAAGAAAACTTATTGAGAACCTTTAAAAAGTTTTCTATGAATCAGTGTTACTTCACTGATAAATGAAAGTGCTATTCAACAAGCAATTTGTAAAGTACCTCTTTTTTATGATAAATCCTTAAACTAAGTTAGCTTTATAAGCATTGCATTAATAATGATTCCTAGAAATAGATTTCAGAATAAATGATTTCTGTTATAACATATTGTAGAGAAAATGACTCTGAAATACTCAGTAAATGATTTAGTGGCTACCTTTAACAGTGTAATTGCAGAAATGACTTTTAAACAACTCTCAGTCAGGAAAAGTTATGCTAAAACATCTTCCTTGCCGAGATCTCTATTTGCACCAAATGAACCCAGAAACATACAGTGGACATGCATGAAAGCTATGTTTCATCCCATGCCCTTCTGGATCACATTGGATTGTGCATGCAATTAACCTCTCTCAAAATCAGACTCTAGTTTGATAAGGTTTGCCTCTTCAGTTTTGCCAGTGGGCAAGGTTATGCAGCAAGATGCTCTTTAAAATAAGTAAAGCTTGCAATCAAATTTGTGCATGAATTCATATTAGTATTTAATGTTCATCTAAATTTTTATGTTCACATGAAAGACATAAAGAATATGAAGTAATACTTGTAATATGGATGTTTTGTTTGTGCTGCTGACTTAGCAGCACTGTTTTAGCCATATTGCCCTTTGCAAGATAAAATTACTTCTTTTGCAAAGATGTAGCTTCTATGTATATGATACTTATGATGCATACTGTGTGTGTGCACAACTAACATCTGCACACACTCAAAGCTGGTAAAAAACAGATCTGCACAGGATAGCATGGCACCATGCCTGCACCAGCTGAGACCAGATGTAGTGCTACTCTACTGCTGTATGAACAAGATTTTCAGTTCCAAGTGCTGCCAGGATGAGATAATACATGTCTGATGTATAGAGAAAAAATATCCTTTTCGCTAGACAAAAGCCATATTAGATACACTTCCATATCCTTATTACATTTTTTTCATTTGAAATAATACATATTAATTAGTTAATGACTTAAAATTAATTTAAAACTTGATCCCTTTAAGAATTTAGCATCTGTCAGTCTTTACTTTGTCCCAGATGATCACAGGAATTGAATAAAACAGATGTTCAGACTTTCTATCATTAACATGCATTGAAATATAATGCATAAGCTATATATTTCAGGAAATTATGCTGTAATTTAGCTTCTCTTTGATTGTTATTATTACACAGACTGTAGAAAGGTCAAGCTAACACTACATGTAACTCATCAATGTGACTACTATGAAAACAGAGGTAGCAGCCAGTCACCCTTATCCTTTTTTAAAACTAATTTGCATGCAGTAATTCAATTGGCTTAAATGAATGAAAGCTATTAATATGACAAGAATTCTGATTTGTGGGCTTTTCATTCAACTGTTACTACTTCTTAAAGGTATCTGGCCGATTTCTCATTGGGCATTTGGACATGAATAACTTTACAGCACTGTTGCCTTGTCAATACTGCTTAAATAGTCGAAATCAGAGAAGGAACTGAAACAGGAGCACAGGAAATTCTTCAGTGCAAAAGATGATAATGCTGTTTGCAGATAACTATCTTTGCCCTCTCTGTAAATTACAGACTACAGTACAAGCCTGGAGAAACAATAAGAGGGTAGTGGAAGAAAAAACAAATCTAAACAAAACAACAAAAAAAGAGAAACAAATTAATTCCAATTGTAACTGCAAACACTAAAGTCCTTTTTCTCCAGTATCACAGGAATTAGTTACCTAAGTACTGCCAGGGTATAAGGTATACATTCTTCTTTAAAGGTCATTAGGTTTTGCACAATCATAACAGTTTCCTATTAAATTAGAAATGTGCTTTTCCATTCTAAACTAAATTTTGCTACTTGAATGATATAAATAACACAACATGCTTAGATTCTTCATGTTACATTTATATTGTTTTGTGGACTTTTCTCTGTACATTTATTTTATCTATACATTTGTTATACCTTATGTGCAGCCGTTTACATTGTATATGTATGACTCCATAGGAAAAAATAACTAGATGAATTCAAGCTGCAGACAAAAAATCATTTAATATTTTGTTTCTATTCATTGTATATGTGTTCTTCTAGGGATATTATACATTTAATTACATCTTGAGTTAATGAAATAGTTATCTGGGAGACTCAGTTGAAAGGACTGATTCTAGCTGTTACTGTTTGATAGTCCAGATGGTACTATTAATTATTATTAATCATTTATATAGTACTCTGAACATAATTGTCACTGTATAAAAGATAAATTCTCTATGCTGCCAAGATTGTAATAACAAGCTACATAAACAAAACAAAAGCAAAACGTGGGGTGCATGGGAAGGTGTAGAGGGAATGGTGATAAGAGTAATATAGGAAGGATTGATTAAAATATGAGTTCTCCAACAGGGTTTGAAGGAAGAGATAAAAGCATATGGTCTATTCACAGGGCTGCCAGAATTCTCTTGGGTCAGCTCCCTGCAGATAAATCAAACATGAAATCACTTTCATAAACTCTCCATGTTCTATCTTTAAAGCATTTGGGGGTGAATTGACCTCAGTGCCCATGCCTGGAAGGCTAACTGAGAACAGCACTCTGTTAGAATCTGTCTTCTCATTCCAGGTTCAGCTTTCTTATAGCCAGCTTACAGTCACTTGTTCCTATGCCTTTTACTTTAAAAAATGGTTCTCTGACATGCTTGCTGCTCCCAACATACTCATATACAGTAACAATATTTTCCTTCAGGTATAATTTTGCTAGATGAATCTCTTTAACTCTTATTCTGGGAGATAGGCTTTTCATTCCTCTGCTAGACCTTTCCCTGCAGCTGTTGAAATGTCAGTTCATCATTCCTTAATATGTTGACCAAAACAAAGTATGGTGTTAGAGATGAGATCTCATTAGGGTCTTTTAAATAACAGAGAGGTTTCGTTGCGTCAGTTCTGCTCCTGGGATCATCTCTCCTGATATTCCATAGAAGCACCACAGAATTTTCACAGCCATTTCCCTGTGAAAGGAGAGAGCCATCCTGCAATCCTGTCATTAGTTAGTACAACTAGTTATTTACGAGTGAAAATATCTCCTAGAAGCAATTCCTATTGTAAGGCTGCACATCAGGACACTACAGCAAATGAACAAAATCAGCCTACATGAATGCTGTTTTCTGTCAGTGACAGTATAGTCCCCAGAAAAGCCCTACAGTTGGGCTGACAGCTCTACATAATGTATGCACCTACTCCAGAAAGATGGAGGACTCTGTTCCCTTGTCAAAAAGCATCACCATCAAGAGGCAGTAGGAGTGAAGAGAAAAACAGAATAATAATTAAATGCAAATTTTCTTATCATTCTGATCTGGTTTTCCTGTCTTTTTAATATTGGATTTTCATTGTTTGCTCGAGTCCAAGGTCTGAATCTTACTTTCTATCACAAATCTGGATTTCCTCTTTTCTTTCTTAATAAAACATTTATTTCCTCCATTGCATCTCCATTTCTTGCTTACAATCTTCTTTCCATAGCTAAGGATAGATAATTGAGAAAATTGTTGCTCATATTTGTTGAAGAAAATGATTCTCAGATCCCTTATCTTATTCGATTCGGTAACACGTACCCTCAGTTTATCTAATTATCTCAATTTAATACTGAATTTTAGTAACTGATATGCTGTTCTAAGTCTTTTATTTGATTTGCACTCAATAACAAATGTGACTAGGTGCTTTTAGGGTCATTGCTTTATCACAATAAAATTTCTATTAGATTTTTACTCTTTCTTTCATTCTTGGCTTCTCCTGTTTTAAGCCTGTTACCTACATCAGCTCAGCTGCCTCATTTCAGGGTATTTGTTACTGTCCCTTACACACTCAAATTGCAATGCTTCTGTATACCTTAATTCACATGATCCCTAATAGTCTCTGTAAGCTACAAAGTACAGCCACACTATCCTTACCGAATACAACGAAGTCTTTGAATCTCATCTACACTATGAAGAAACAGGAAAACATCAAGAAAAGCAGTGTAAAAAGCTAATTATAGTTCCAAGTCCATACATAAAGTTGATGCAAATGTCACCCATAAGAAATAAAGAAAGTAAACAAGATTGAGGTGGGAAATTCTGTGTGGCTGCAGTATACACACCTAAGTGAACATCCAGAGAGAGAAAATTGAATATGAATATGAAAGTAATAATTCAAGCTCCTAAGAAGTAAAATGATACGGGGATGATTGTGGCTGATTATTACTTCACAATCCTATTTAGAACACCATTATATACATGTCTAAGAGTTGCTTACATGTGAAAATATGGAATCTGACTATAAATAATTAACCCTCTAAAGAGATCAAGACTTAGCAGAGTATTGCAGGAAGCTGTTTCAGCCAACCTCAGAGTTGTAAGTCACATCTACACTTCTACTTATGCAGCTGCATCTCTGGTACATCAGAGCATTTCTTGAACGCTAATGAACTTACTTTCTGCTACTTCACTGTAAAGCCTCTCAAGTCTTAGTCCAGTGCATTAACCACAAAATGTGTGATAAATTAGGTTAGATTTTAAAGAACCTTCAAGCCTTTGTTTACATTTCAAAATAAACATATCATTTTAAAAGCATAAAAATGTAAAAATTTTAATATTTATTTGCTTTCTTGTTTCAATTAAGTTTAAAAATGGGAGCATTAAGTTTATGAAAGAAACACTGTAATTTTCTTCATCAAAAAGATTCCTGATATTCTGTATTTACACTGCTCATTTTTTCCTATTAGAAAAAAAAATGAATGTTACATTCACGAACTGCTACTTATTTTAAGGATCAACCCTTGCCATTAGGTTTATATGTGGCTCTCAAGGGCTGTAGCCATATTTTTCAGAGATTCCTAAAAAAAATCAGTTCCTTAAGAACTGTAGAGTAGGATACAATAACGTTCTGCTTTACTGCCAGAAAAGCACTAAATACTACTTCCTACAGTGGATTTGTTTTACAAGTGTGAAACATAAGTAATAACATTCCTTTTCCTTATCAAACAAATATATATGCATACAAGGGCTGTTCCGGATGTCATGCCTTCTGTTTGGCAGATGTTGGTAAAATGGCAATAGAGGTTGAACCTTCTCGCCAGTATTCTGTTATGTGTTGTTTCTGTGTGGTTACTGTGTGGCAGATGGCAGCAGAGGGTCAATCTGACAAAATGGCGTCTGAAATGGATGTGTGTATGAAGCAACAGCGTATCACTGAATTCCTCCAAATGTTTGCTGAATGTATGTGGAGATCAAAAGCGGATGTGAGCACAGTGCAACAATGAATGGTGTGTTTCAGCTGTTGCAGCAGCAAGAGTAGGTTGTGAGGACTTTGATGAGGGCAGCATGCAGACTCCTGTTCCTTACTAGTGAAATTGTTTGGCTAATGATGTTTACTGCATTGAAAAATAGCATTTTGTAGCTGAGAATTTGCTCTATCAAATAGTACTATTTTTCTATTTGTATCTGTTGCAGTTTCCAAATAAGAGGCATTAGTCTCATTGCAACATATGTATGTATGTACATAACTATATATACAAATCTACCTACATTTGTAGATTATGCTGCCACACCAGGCAGTTGATAAATTCAGTTAGACCACTCTCTAAGATCTTTTTAAGGGACACTCCAGGAACATAATCCCTGAAGAATGTCTTTCTTTGTTAGTATTAGATTATCTTTCAGTGATTTCTTCCACAATATTTGGGAAGAAGACAAGCTCATAGTTTAGGCCATTGTGTATACAACTCCGGCTTTCTTTTAGTTTTACATTGCCATCTGTACATCTTTAGAAATTAGCTTGTATATGATCCTTACTAAGGAAAACAGTGTCTAAAATACAACTGCTTCTAAGATTATGCTTTCATTTGTTCATGGCAATGAGGCATTGATTCAACATTCATAGTCCTGAAACAAATGTAGAGATTATGCAGTCTCTACTTCCTTCAGAGAATAGAATGTTAAGTATTAAGATGTATTGCCAACACTAATTCTTCTGTGTTTATATTTGCTTTTATGCAGAGTAGTCCCAGGGAGTAGGAAAAAAACTTGTAGACCAAACTAACATACTTTCAATGATATTGCTGGTCCAAAAATTTACAGAAAATGTTTTTGTATGCTTTAACATTTTTGAAAATGTTAGTGAACAAGAAATTTTCCAGGATAGCTTACCATGGGAGACAGTATCATAGCTAATACAGTTATAACATCACAAATAATCACAAGCTTGGCACAGCTTGGCCCTAATGTCTGAGGGCATTTTTAGTCTGGTAGCTAGTGATCCATCTGTGTTTTTCATAGAATGCCAAGGAAGTGCTACCACTGTGAATAAAATTGTTGTGAATGTATGGCAATAAAATCTTATCATCTCAACTTTTATTTCTGTTTTGGTATATAAAAATATGCATTACATGAGCAAATACAGTCACACAATTTTAAAGCCATAGAAGAAAAGTTTACATTACCAATGAAAGAGAAAAGTTGTGATATTAATTAAATTTCATGTTGCTATGCTGACAAGCACATGACGGACTATTTTTATTGTGGTGCTAATATATTCTTGCATGACAATAGCTTGCTTGTAGTTATCAAGCATTAACTGCCACCTGTAAACAAAAGTAATTTTATTTTATGAAAGGATGTGTTAGTATATCATATCAAAATCTGCATTTCTTAGATGTCACCAGCTTCTAAATTGCTGGAGAAGATCAGGATAAATTTTCTTTACCATCAAAACAATGGTTCTCTTGTGTATTCAACATCAAGTTACTGAAGTTATTGGGTTAAGCTATTCAGAGGAACTGAGACATTTTCAGGAATAGTAATGTCTCGCTCCAATTTGTAGGAGGGAGGCAAGGTTCTTTGATATGTGTATACCCGGCGTGAGATTAAGAAGCAACGGTTCAAATGTTGGTCCAACCAGTTTATTAAAGTCCTAGGCATTTTTAGGGAGACGGGGAAGGGAAGGTAGGCGATAGGGAAAGTAGGAAATATAAGCAAGGAGTCTTTGCAGAGAGCAAAAGAGATAGTCACCGCCGTGGGTCCAGCGAGGTACACAGTTGGTCCGTTGATCTCAGGAACTCGTCTGATCCCCGCGGGGGATGGGAGACAGCCAGGGAGCTCCGCAGCAAGCCGATCCCGGGGTTCTTCCGACAAAGTTTTCCCCTCAGGGAATTCTCCGTCAAAGGTGTCTTCGGGAGTTTGTCTCCCCCAGTCCCCAGTTTAGCGAGGGCCTTTTATCCCCCATTTCGGTGAGGTTGTTCATTACATTCCTGACGTATGGCCCCGCCATTAGCTGTGGGGGTCTCCTTTGACGAGAAGACCCATTGTCTCTGACAGTAGTAATCCCATCCTGACCCATTCCTTGTGTAAACAGACTTTCCAGATGTCCTTTTCTTATCTGAACGTATCTCGAGCAAACACTGAACTTCCAAACAAGCAGGTAAACACACTTTGTAGTAGGGATTCCTGGCCCACAGATAAGCCAGCAAAAAGGGGGGGGGGGGGGTCTCTGTCGCCAGACACAAGCATTATCGCCTTCTGCAGTGGTCAGCTCCTTCGAGCAGCACCCCTGAAGAAAACAGCTCGTCCTGCTTCTGCTTATCTTTGCAATCGTAAGCAGAAACACTATGGCACAATGACACCCACCATCCACCCCCAAGGACACTTAACAGTTGTTAGTCAGAGTCTCATCATCAGGAAGGCCTCATGAAGCAAACTTTGAGACAACAAAAGAAAACCAGTTCTGTCTTTCACAAGTAATACTAAATATTTTGTTATTACAAGAAATCAACATCAGTAAATTTTGTAAATCAAAGAAGAAAAAAAATGACAGCACAGTACATGAACTTCAAATGCAGGCAAGGTGCTCTGTGATCATAATAAAATTGTAATTACTTCTAGAAATGGTGTGCCGCTATACATTTTTATAGCAGTGTTTCAAGGATAAAAGCAGTATGTTTATTATACAGTACAATTTAGTATAAAATGGATGGTCAAAATTTATAGTCCTATTTTCCTTCTGCACTTAAGAACAAAAAAAATTAAAAAAACAAAATTCTCCATAGAAATAGAGTTTTTCTCCACTTAATCTATTATTATACTTTTTCCAGTAAGAGCTGCCATTTTAAAATAAAGTCCTGTGATAGAATGGATTTACATCTAACATAAAACCTATTTTTCCATTTTTTTAGAAAAGTATAAAGCCAGTTAATTTTGCAAAGCTCCACGGTCCTGAAATGAATTTATTATATAAATTTATATATATATTATTATTATATTATATATTTTTATATATAATATATTATATTATATATAAATTTATCAGTAAATTAAACTTTAAAGTTCTAAAAGTTTGCAAAATAGTAAAGTCAAAACTTTGCTCTCTAGTATTGTATTCTTCAAACATTCATGGGCATAATTAAGAAAAGGTTCAGAAGTATCTCATCTTGAAGTCTGTATTTGCCCACACTAAATAATATTGCAGCTCCATTCATAGCAGCTCTGTATGAAATACCAAATTACTCTGTGCATGCAGTATATGCATGATTCACCTGCATGTGGGCAGTAATCCTTCACTGCACGCTTCTCATGTTGGACAAAGTGCTTAGACTTAGCGATATAGAACAGGAAATACCATATTTCTCAGGATATTTAGCAATTGCAGTAACAGCTGAGAACTTTGAGGCTCTGGAAGATCAGATTGCACCTCTGAGTTCGAAGTTTTACTCAGAAGAAGTCATAATGAAGTTCAACTTAGCCTGTTTTCATTTCTCAAATTTATTTTCTCTTTTCAATTCATTTTTTTAATTTTGATTTAGGAATTCTACAGGGGGATAAAAAAAAAAAAAGCAAAGATAAATCTGTGAAACAAATTAACGGGTTCTATAATTCACTGAGTGAATTTTTTATTTGTTTGCTTAGCATTATGTCCTAAAAACAGAAATTCAGCTTTTATGAGTTTAACTGCTGACTTCTTTGCAGGCTTCCTGTTCAAATCACTAAACTTGAGTAATCTTCTGCCAAATCCTTAATGTGCGTCTGAAAAAATGTTGAGGCATTTAGGGCTGCACATTTTTACAGAAGTACTTATGTAATATTTCAGATACAAATGTAGGAATCTGGTATTTACAGAATAAAATGTCGGAAGATAAGCCATGCTTATTAAAATGGCATATGTTTTTATCATGGAAGACACTGCTTGATGGGAAAAGAGTGCAGCTGTGTGCTGTCCAGGCAGTGCAGCTTCAGCCTTCCTTCCAGGGAAAGCAAATCTCTATCTTTATTAGAGTTTTCTCTGCACCCATGAAAAGATGAACTAGAAGTGATCTGCAGCACTCCTGGCTGGTTTTGTTTCTGATCCTTCCATAAAACAGTAAACTATCTCCTTCAGAGGATGGATCTGGTAGAAAGTGTGGAACTACCAATTTAACGCAGGTGGCTGTAGTTGCTATATCATTGTTTATTTTGTTTGCTGTTGTTGTTACTGCTAGATTTAACTGTCCACTGTATTTTAAGCTTTTTAGCTATTCTCAATTAGCTGTGATGGCTATCTTTTAGTGAAGGTGTTTCTTCCAAATTCCCATCTTATTCTCAATAATTTTTCTTCTAGAAGAGATACATATTTTTCCTTCCATCATCCCCCACTTCCCTTTTACTGCAAAACAAAAATATATAAGTCTGGGGAATAAACCAAACAAGAAGTCTTTACACTTTAGCCATTCCAATAAACACGGGAAAAAGACTAAAGACATTTTGACAATGTTGTTTTTCAGGCTTCTTGACTAAAATATACAAAAGTATGGGCCATTTCCAAACAATTCCATGGCCTGATTTTTTTCATCTGCACGTAGAAGTGCACTCTGAATATATCTGCATAGGCAAGGAGCATAGTATTTATAGAGGTAAGGAAATATTTAAGGAATCCTAGTAAACAGCCCTTTGCATAAAACGGTCTCTAGTGGACATGAGCCATCTCAGGCTCACAGGAATGAAGTTATATGAGGTATGTCACAGTTAGAATATCATTTTCAAGAATGAATGCCATTCCTGGGTTGGCAAAAAGAGGAAACATTGCTTCCCTGTGATTTTTTGGTCAACTGATGTAAATGGTATTACTACACTGAATTAGAGAAACTGAACCAGTTTATTTAAGCAGTGCTCCACCTGTGCCTTTATCATTTCTCCAAGTAGTTTAAACTATCCTTTTTCCAATTAAAATTGACAGTATTCCTCTTTATTTCCAATCTATACCTTTAATTCTGATCACAGTATCCCTTGAAATTGTAAAATTGTTATATTTATACCATGATGTTTTTATGTAACTTTTTGGTCCAGTCTGGTCTACAGAGAACAAAGACAACTTCCAGACAAAGATAAAAATAATCTTTATTGACATCTCATAAAAATGAAGTTTATAAATATAATCTTATTAGACTCATTCTTTCTTGTGTTGCTACGGAACTTTGTACAAACCAGACCCAGTTTGTAATATTACTTAGAGTGGACAGTGATTTACATGATGCATTTTTTTCTATGTTTTTGCTAATATTATTTATCTCTCAAAAACAAACTACAGAACATTAACCACAAAACTGATCCTTCAGAAAAGTCACTTTCAGTGTCAAGCTGCTAAAACGTTTATCTCACAACATGACTCCTGTTGAAGTAGTCAGAATAATAATTACACTAAGTATGTTACTGCTCCTCTACAAAGGCTTCAAAGCCTTACTTCATGACACCCATGGGGGAGTTTGGACTTTGTTTCTGTGGGCACCAAATAATGAAGCCCTATTGCCTAATTCCTTGTGGGATATCACCAGCAAATTTTAATTCCTAAGTTCTTTAGATATACATTTATTAAAAAGGGAACTGAACAAATCAAGAGAGACCATGTTATCTAAAAATTGAATGAATTTTAATGTGGTCTACACTTCTGCACAATATGCTCTGATCTTTCTAGAGCTCAATGATCAGTACAGCCCAGTTCCCTAAACACTATAAACTTTCCATTCCCACCATCTCTTGCAAACCAAAGCAGTTTGCAATACAGGTAGAGAGATGTATCAAATTGATACTATTTCTACTTAATTTCAGTACAGTACTCTTGCATCTCTTCACAGCTAGTGGGATTTAAAGAAAACAACAACAACAACAACAACAACAAAACCAACAACCCTGTTTTCTCTCTAAAAAGATCCATAATGCTCAGACCACACTTTTGTTTGGAGTAGCTGCCATCAAATAAATTCCATCTTCATCATTAGTGATTTTCTTGTTGCATCTTCAGATCCAATTAAACCAATCATGCCTTTTC